>CP137672.1:31121602-31186096 GCA_037976565.1 Mesocentrotus franciscanus | reverse complement strand
TTTCGAGACATGGGATTTGTAAAGGGTTCGGTTTGAACGTGTTCAGGGCCTCCTTGCAATTTCTAGGTTATGCTGCTGACAAAAAATGGTGCCCTGAACATGTTCATAATCCAACGACCTTAACAGCATTCCATGTTTCAAAAACTTACTTTTCCCCCTAGGTATATGTCTTTGGTGAGCAAGCGCTTCGATATGTATTATTTCATTCACCTGTTGCGAATAATTGAATTACAATAGTCAGAATGAACAGCAAACATTACGTGTTGATATGGCTAGGACAAGCCATAATTTCTGTCCGACCTTGCAACAATTAATTTTTACAATTTACATTTTGACTTTTGAGATACAGGAATATATAATATGTGAATGTAACAGCTCGTCACTGTAGGTAAACGTTTTGAAAATCATTTAGTAGTGGTTCGAGTTAGAAACTATTTTAGGAACTTTCCTTGCGGGTTGTAATTAGTCTTCCGAAGTTGGTTGAGGGTGTGCACATAACAAAAGACCTGTTGGTCGTAAAAGTGAAGTCCTTTCTGGATAACGGATAACGTATGTTATAGGCTAAATACCCTAATTGTTTCAAATTCTCATGAATGCCTTAAAGAGTTGCTTCAATATTTTGAAAACAATAGACCGGTTTACTAACATATTCAAATTTATGTTTTTTTCTTTCCAGGGGACCTAGTGACTAGTTGTTCCATTAACCTGTTATTAATGAATGAAGCACATTACTACGTGTTGTTATGTCGGGCAATCCTCGGCAAGCTCTCAGGTTGTAAAGAACAAATGTAGTGAAAGATGATTGAAAAATGTACCTTTTCTTCTTTGAAATTAATGTTGTTATATATTTATTGGTGATTCATCACATATTATTCTGTCATTTCCATCATAACGTTATAAACATGTTTACTCTAGATATCACACAAATTTTGTGCATCTTGGACGTATGTTGCTCAACATTGTACAAGCGATATCACTCAAGGTCCTCAAAGTCTATATTGAAATAGCGCCACCTTGGGCCCAACTGATCCTGCAGTCAAACAGTGAAAAAATAGGACTGATTTGAGGACAGAATTAATTGCCCAAATTCCAGGACATCCTGGTGCATAAATGAGGCAAAGAGTTTTTAACGGAGTGAAATGAACGGAACGACAGATGCAAGAATAAATGTTCAACAATGCTCCCATAGAGACTTATGTCTATTGTTAATTTTCTTCGGCCCCAAACGCTATCACAGTGAAAATTGCTGCAAATTCCAAGTCAGGAAAGATCTAGTTTCGTTTTCCTAGTGAAAAATCTGTCCACTATAATGAGGAGTGATACTCTCTTCACAACGCAGCGTGAAACAGTGGCACCACGAACAGTGAACCATTCGCTCACTACAGAGAGCACAAGTCTACTCAATCTGAAGGGTAAAACTTCCTCGAGCCGTAGAGTGAACTCTCCATCAGAATCCAGAGTGAACTACTTCATTCAATACAAATTTAAAGGCCGACAAGAGTCGTCAAATAAAGATTTCTAAAAGGAAGGAAGAAAGCTGTTGTTAAAATGTTAAAATTGGTACGGAACATTCTTAATAAAGATAATGCCCTGATTTCATCCCACCTTACTTATTACAACATAATATGGGGATATTGTGGAATGTGTCTTCAAATCAATCTCCAAAAATACAAAATCAAGCAGCACGCATAATCAATAATACCCTTTAGGATTCATCGGGAAGTTACAACCTTGACAACCTTGGATGGGATACACCTGAAAAGAAAAGGAAAAACAAAATACCGCTATAATGATGTTCAATATGTTTAATTAATACGCCCCTTCTTATCTAATCGAGAGAAAAAAGTATTCCGAGAAAGACCATACAATATGCGAAGTGGCAATCTTTTTGTTGAGACGATTCAACCAAAACTGACTCACCGACTTAACGTACCATTTTTATATAGAGGCGCTGTTTTGTGGAAATCTTAACCGTATGACACGCACGCTGCACAGAACAAACACAGCTTTATTACATTTTAAAACGATTGAAAATGTTTTACTCCTGTTGTATATCAATGAGTACTCGAATACTTATTATTTATTATGGGGGTATGTCATTCTGTGATGTTTGAGTTTTACATTGTTGTGCTATTGTTTTAAAGGAATATTTTTCTTTAACAATGTTTGATGTTTCTGTTTGGGTATTTTGAATGATTTTATCCTTCTGGTCAGTACTTTAGATTGAACAGCTTTATTCGTATCTGTGCTTTTTATGTTGATTATGTAATCTCTTATTATATTTCGAAGTTATAAACGTTTTACTGGTTAGTGTATTTTTCCCTCTCTTTAATTTTTTCTAATTTTTATATTTATACATTATTTTTATACTTATTTTGAACTTTTGAACTTTTGGACCTTTCACGTAATCGATCTGTTGTGTATTAATGTTTTGTGTTTCATTGTTTGTTCTAAGATTGTATAATTGATATTAATTTTTATTTAATTTCTTTTATTTTAACTACATGTATTAATATATCAGTATTTATTTTTCAATGTTTTCAAATTATCTATTTTTGTATGTTTGACACGGCCCCAACAGAATCCAGTCTTGTCAGTGTTTGGGCTTTTACCGTGTATAAATAGATAAATTCAATTCAATTCAAGTTAACAAACATACAAACAGACAAAACAAAGCGATACTAATTTTGGGTATGCAAAATAGAATTTTAAAAACCCTCAAGAAAACAAAGGCAAAAAGTATTTCAAAAGAAAACAGAACATATCGCATAACACTCGACAAAAATTAGTACAGTAACATCATTCAAGACAGGATATTGGTCGTCGAAAGGCATTATATATATTGAAACTTGAAATAAAACCCGGATAATAGCCAAGAGTATCAGCCACAAGCCGTAAAGTAATCGTTAAACATCGTTTCTTTAGATAATGAGATACTTAAGCATTAAATCTATAATTATCCATTTGATTAAATGTATAGAGGTGTTTTTTCTTATCGAGAGCTTTTCCTTTATAGCGCCCTTCTCTTACAAACCAAGTATCACAGTTTCTTGTTTGCTCAATATTAAGCATCGTCATTTCCTTATCTATCACCGACCGCCCGATTGAAAAAAAATTCACTGATCAAGTAATATAACTAACAAACTGATCACGTAGCTTAACCGACGCTTCATTTCATTTTGCATCTCACGGTGTTTCACAATCTGGACTCTTGTCTCATTCGAAGTAATATCTGAACTTAAAGCATCTTTGACTCAGCACACGTTACTTTGAGAGGATTAATTCCTGAAATAATACGCACCAAGATGAGGGAAGAGGAACAATGTTGATCAGGGTAATCAAGAAAAGCGGAATATAGAGATAATTGACGTGCTTAAGAAGCTTGAGATAAGTCGGTTTGATGAGAACAATCTTGAAACAACTCTGCTGATGAAGAAACTAATTTTAGACGAGCCTTAACTCGTTGCCGAGAACCGAGTCTCTGGACTGCAATCTTACTGGGTGTATCATGTTCATAGACACTGCACATTTGGCGAAAGGAAGTTAGTTGCTTGTTTCAAAAGTCAAAGAAAAGGGCATATCCTATAGGACAATTGAACGCAAGGAACACAGAAGGACAGGCAAGGGTACAGTTATAGGAACTACTGAATTTTCATAACTGCTGATATCTCTCTGATGTAGTCCAGGACTTGGCCTATCGACCCTCTTGGAAAGCGAAACAGACCATCCAGTCAAGTCTTGGAGCAGCTTCGTAGACCAAAGGTAGACATGGTGAATAAATCATTCCAACTATTACATCAAGTGGTGATATTCTGGGTTTGAATTACAAACATACTTTCTTAGCAGTCAACTAAAAGAAACAAACCATCAAATATTGAGAAGGCATAAACACGATCTACAGCAGCCGCAAAGACTTCATCGTTCTACCAGGATATTTCTTTTTAAAGATTGGCCTAGGTTTCATTTAAGAACAAAAAGGCTGAATCATCGTAATTATTTTTAGGGACCAAGTATACTACTTCCATTTTTCCTTCAGTTTTCTCGCATCAATTTAGTATCAGCGACCTGTTGTTTGGAACTCACGATGGCTGTGTACGCTCACGCAATAAGCTTCATAGTACTGTGTGGATTCACTATGCGATATGGTGTGGTGATGGATCGCACCAGCATAACTCTTAATCATACGTGCTCGGAAAACTCGAGTACCATAGCGCCAATTGCTCATATCGCGGTCTTACATCGGTTCCCCGGAATCTTTCACACGACTTGCGTTCCCTTAACGTTTCTGATAATAACATCTCTATGCTCCTGGACAAATCGTTCGTGAACTATATACAGCTAGAAACTTTAGACGCTAGTTATAACTCCATCTACCTCATTGAGAATGAAACATTTCATGCTCTCCTACTACTTAAGGTATTAATGCTCCATCGCCAACAGTATCAGTGTCGTACCCGATTCCCTCCTGGAGAAGAATGTTCATCTATCCTTGCTAATCCTACACCATAATAGACTCAAGAGAATTCCTCGCATCTTTGGAAAAATCTGCAAACTACTCAGTTTACAGAAGATAGGGAGGCCGCATGCGGATGTAAGAATTTGTCACGTTATGATTTGTCTTTTAATAAAGTCAGATCACTAGAGCAAGGAGATTTTGTAGCTTTACGGAATTGCTCTTTCGATAGATTCAACTTGAATTATAACGATATAAAGAGTCTCTCTCGTGCCGTTTTCACGGATCTACCAGCAGTACATCTACTCATCAATCATATATCATTGGCTAAATTCCACGCCGAGTCCTTTCTGGGTAACAAGGCAATAGTAAAGCGAGCATAACCCACTCGGGCATAAGATCTATTGTACCCATGAATACATCGGAAATACCAAGAGATCTTTTTCCAGGTATAATAAAACTTTATCTACAAACAACGAATTGATAACTATTCCAAAGTATGCCCTGGATGGTTTCGAAAAACTCCAGGTACTAGACATTGGATCCAATCATTTATCTAGTCTTCATAATGAGTCATTTTGTGGATTGAAGTCGCTGGTTAATTTGGGACTAGCTAAAACAAAATTATGTCGCTTCTACGAGGATCATTTACTTGCGCCGAAAAGCTTGAGAGCATTGATTTATCACATAACGACATTGCTGTATTAGATCCTCAATGGTTCGACGGAAGCCACCGTCTCAGCACTTTGACATTCTATCAAAGCAATATTCGTGAAATCAAAGCTAAATCATGGAACGCAACAAATCTTCAAACTCTTATCTTAGCCAATAACAACCTTAACTCCGTGAAGAGAAATACGTTCGTTGGTTTAACAAATCTAAAATATCTTGATTTCACCAGGAATTATGTACCTCTCGATATATCCATTGATGCATTTGAAGTAACTAGTTCTTTAGAAAAGATCATAATGAACAATTTAGTCAAATTCACCATGACTGGTTCTTTCAGAAACATGCATCAACTAGAATACCTCGATATGTCCTATCTTCATAGTCGTTTAGAAATTAATTCCCGTGGCCAATTTAGTCATACGTCTGCGCTGAGGACTCTAAACTTATCCAGAAATAAAATTGAAGCTGAAGATCTAGTCCAATTTAAAAGCAATAGATCACTGTTTTCAGGACTGGTCTCGTTGCACACCCTAAAACTGCAACATAACGTATTCTATGGTTTCCACCACGTTCCTAACGCATTTACCACACTTTGGAATCTTCTTGTGCTAAATCTGACTGACTGTCGCATACATCAAATTGACTTCGGGATATTTAGGAATCTCACGTCACTAACAGATCTCTTGTTGGCCAAAAACTATATAAGAATCATTCCCGAGAAAGCTTTTCAGGATTTACAGAATTTACGTACCCTGAAGCTAAATTCTAACTCTATTACAGTTATCGAGAAGCAATTATTTTCTAGAACTACCAGTCTCCAGTATCTATCCCTCTATGATAATCAAATCTCCACGATAGATCCTTTCACACTAATACCAACAAGTCTAAATGTGTTAATCATTGCTAACAATCCCTCACATGTACCTGCCAACTTGCGTGGTTCAGGGAATGGCTGGACAAGGTGAATACAACAATCGATCAAAGAAGTGAGACTCGTTGCTCTAGAACTTCCTTCAAATCGCTAAAAAGTCAGACTATCTGGTCGTTCCATCCTAAAGATTACTGCGGATTCAATATCTATCTCATTGTAGGTGTATCTTTGGCAATCGTGACCGTACTGTCGCTAAGTGTCCTCGTGTACCAAAAGCGATGGTGGTTGAACCACAAAATATTTCTCTTAAAGTTGGCCATCTTTGGGTATCAAGAAATCATTGAAAATCAAGGTCCTGAGGACTACGAGTATCAGCTTAACCTCATGTTCCGTGAAGATGATGGGTGGTGGATCAACGATTGCATGAAGCCATTCCTGCAGGGGAGGATGCCACATCTGGAGCACATCGTTTTTGGGGATAGTGGCCTTCATCCAGGGTCTTTCTACTTAAACGCCATCTACGACGTCATCGAGAACAGCTACAAGACGGTCTTGTTGCTTAGCAACCAGTCGGTGGGGGATACCTGGTTCATGACCAAACTCCGTATGGCCGTGGAGCATATGAATGACACCAAGTTGGAGAAGATCATCCTCATATTCTTAGAGGACATCGATGATGACCACCTACCGTATCTTGTAAGGCTGTTGCTGAGTCGGAACAAACCTTACTTGCTGTGGGTGGATGATGATGAAGATGGACAAGAACTCTTCTGGGCAAAGTTTGAGAAGAGCATGAGGGCTAACAGGGAAATGAATAATGTGATTCCAGTTTAGTAACAGATCAAACAAACGTGTCTTCTTACACTTTCATGGAAGAGCGCGTGTCATGACGTGTTCCTTGCATCGAGATTAGTGTATATACATGCAGGCAAATCCGACGTGACATTCGTCTTCATAATTATGTTTGTCTCATTCAAATTTAGTCTATTTCAAAACTTTGAACATACATGTAATTTGTCAACTTTTCTACGAGGAAGTATTGCAAAGAGCTCACACTTCCAACTCCCTCCGCCCCATGATGATGTTTTATTTGTGGAAATGAAGTAGTTCGTTTTCTGTCAAGAATATAAAAGGAACGTCGCTAGGGGTGACGTAAGAATCTAACTCCCCCCCCAAACACACACACACCATGCACATACACACATGCATCCCCACGCGCACACACATAAATCATTACTTTGAAATATGTCGCGGCTTCTAGTTATTTGCAAATAAAGTTTAAAGTGTTAATATTAATGAGCAATGCGAAATTGTAATTAGTGAAGATAATGTTTGAGAAAGAGTCGCACTCCTCTAAATATCATGCAGGCCAAGAGCATAAAGCATTTGAAGTATCATAGTATATCGATGTAGAATGAACGCATGTATGTGGGGAGTGGAATTTCGAAACACATATTCCAGTTTCTGGTTCGTGCCCTTTCAACAGTTAAAATATTTCAAATATTGAATTGAACATGGTTTGTATGTGACCTCAAATTCTCGGTGGGACAGGTGCACAGAAAACTGATTTTCAGTTCTGTGGTCAGGTATAATCAATGCATGTTGTAATCGGGGTAATAAAGAATTCTCTTTTGTTAACGCATTGAAAAGAGAATGAGTAGGACATTGTTTTGGGTCTAAATCTGATGAGGAAAAGGTATTATTTATGATCTCCTCTTGAAAAGAATTAATGAAAACAATTTTCTAGACTAATTCGATATAAGAGCTACATTTATTCACCAAACATTCTTTGGCTCAGTGATAGAGCAGTGGTCTCGTATCCAGAAGGGGGCCCTGGATTCGAAACCAAGTCGATGCAAAGGTTTTACTCGTTATCGAAGGCTAAAGTAAGATAGATCAAGGGCATCAAATGACGGAGCTTTTCAATTTTTCTATCTCTCTCTCTCTCTCTCTCTCTCACACACACAAACACACACACACACATCCTTCTCTCTCTCTCTCTCTCTCTTTATGTTTTGGTTCTCTCTCTCTCGCAACCCTTTTTGCTATGTGATGGGAGGGGGCAAATCGATTGCCTTCACATGAGAAAGAAGAATGTCAATTGAATTTTTTTGCAATGTACACACCCTATGAATATTCAGATTATAACAAGTTTATTTCGATGACAATACTCGGTTGCATAAACATTATGTAGCTTTCAATCTCCATTTTTTACAAAAAGAAATTAAATCATGAACTTAACATTTCAACATAAAATATAATCTGTACTTGTATTGCAATACTATTCGTCTTGCTTCATAATTTAATTACAATTCAAACTCGTATTATAGGTAATAGAGTTACATTAATTGATAATATATTTACTAATATGACAATTGCAAATGCAATTGTGGAACTATATGTACTGACATTTAATACTGATCACTTACCTATATTTTCCTTATTTGAATTAGTTAAATACTCTAACGAAAATAACTCGTTTCGATCTCATGTTCGTAAAATTACCAAGGAGAGTGTCAATGCATTGAGAAGGGAGTTAAATAATATAGATTGGTCATGTTTGTATATGTATCGCAATGCAGAACAAATTTAATTTGTATTTATTCTCATTTGAAGTAGATTATATGATAAATATTTACCTCTTGGACCTAATAGATTTAAAGGAACTAATATACGTAAGCCATGGGTAACTGAATATTTATTACGGAGTATTAAGAAGAAAAAGAAATTGTATAAAACATTTATTCGTGATAGATCTCATTGAAATGAACATAAGTTTAAATCATACCGAAATAAAGTAAATAATTTTATAAGAAAGCAAAGAAACTTTAAAATTGTGCTCAATTTGTCGAAATGAAAAGTAGTGTTAAGGGTACATGGAAAATTACGAATACTATATTGAACAAAAGGGTGCCCTCATTGCCTTTATATTTTGTAAATAATGATGAATTAATACAGAATGAACAAACTATCGAAAATCTTGTTGTTCTACTTTGCATGATGATTTTGCTCGGATTGATTCGTTGTCCCATATTGATAAATTGTGTGATCCTGTATCTGTTTAATCCTATAACTGAAAATGAATTGTTGGAAGTTTGTAAATTTTCAACAACAAAAAACGAATTCGTGTGGATATGATAATATAAGTTGTAAAGTATTTAATCAGATAATTGATTCCACAATAAACCTTTAGTATAAATTTTGTTTAATTGTTTTAAATATGAAGTGGTCCTTTTCCTAGTAAATTAAAGATTGCAAACATTATGCCTGTCCATAAAAAAGATGATACTCATTCATTCAAAAAAAGAAATTGACCGATATCTGTATTGCCTTGTACATGTATATCCAAACTACTGTATTAGAACAATGTGTTTATAATCGTTTATATAATTTTCGTTCTAAAATAATGTACGTTCTGATTGTCAATTTGTTTTATTATAGAAAAAAAACATTCTACAACCCATGCTTTAATTGATTTACAGAATAAAATAACTTTCGCAAATGAAAATGATAATTTCGTATTGGAATATTGATGGATTTATCGAAATCTTTCGATATTGTTAATCGTTCAATTCTTTTCAAGATCAATATACAATCGTCTCCAATATACTATGTTTAAATATTCTACATACGATTTTCTGTCATGAAATGTGGAGTCCCCCAAGGGTCTATCCTAGGTTCCTTGTTGTTCTTAATATATATTAATGATCTGGTTAAGTCCTCTGAAAACTTAGAATAGCCTATGTTATGTACGCCGATGACACAACTCTTATTTTTACTCAATCGGATACTAGTAATGTTGAAAGTAATGTTAATGAAGAAGTGAATAACGTGGCTAAGTGGCTTAAAGCTAATAGATTAATTCTTCATCCGAGCAAAACCAGCTATTGTATATTTCATAATAAAAAACCATACTGTTTCAGTTTGTTTTAATAATAGGCCTATATCACTTAAAATTTGTTATGTTTGTATATTTAAGAAAGAGGTTTTTAATTTTCTTGGTAAATATGTAGATAACCTTTCTTGGGATGCACATATTATTAATGTTATAAGTAAAGTGTCAAAAATGTAAAGGTATACTGTATAAATTAAAGAATTATGCACCTGTCTCGATATAATTTACACTATATAATTTATTCACATATTGTATTGTTATTTGGGTAAATTCAAGTCAAATGAAAATGAACACTCTTTATAAGTAACAGAAAAATGCCCTACGCATCGTGACAGGAAGTAGTTATACAGCTCATTCTAGTCCATTATTCTTAAGATTAAAGTGCTTGAATATTTTTGACATGCTTAAATATCACATTGCATTAGTTGGCTTCTAAAATTGCTTCCATGTAAGATAGATGCATTGTTTTCAAATTATTAATGAAATTCATGCTTATAATACTAGATTTTGTAATTAATTTCATTTATGGAAAGTAAAAACAACTTTTGCAAAAAAATTAGTTAGAAATGCCTTAACCTCCATTTGGAATAATTTACCACAATGCATTCGTCTGTATAAAAGATTTTGATTGTTTAAAAAACAGCTGAAATCTAATTATTATTCTAAATATGATTAATATATAATACCCACCTGTATTTTATTTTTATTCATGTTCCCAGTAGTTTCTTCTTTCTTTCTTTTTCTTTTTCATCATCTTTTATTATGTGTTGTTTGAGCACTTCTAAAATGTAATATTTAAAACTAAGATAACTGTAAACTACAAAACCTTATACAGGCCTTCCCATAGTTATCTTATGTCATTTCTCATATTAAACGGTTTGTTTATCTTTATTAATGACATATTTTTAATGGTTTGTATTATTGTTTATGTGTTATATTTTGATTCTATTATGGAATGAATGAACGAACGAACGAACAATAATAATATGTTGCATATCTATCCGCGAATTGTAATTACTATTTTCCCTGTAAAAGGGACACAATAAAATGTCATTATGAATGTTAACAAAGGATTGTTTTGGTAATGTATAATTTGATGCATTACACTTTATACAAAGAAAAAGAGATATATAGTAATGTGAATGCAAACATACTAGGAGAGCCGGAGGGAAAGAAGAGAGATAGAAAGCGACGCAAAGAGGAAGTATTGTGTGGACATTAAAGAGAGAGAGGGAGGGAGAGGGGATCACTGAGAGCCCCTGATTATAGTGTACTCGGACCGAGACTGCAATAAAGGTGCGTTAGATACTCGACTACGATCACTTAGAATGAGTGTCTTGTCTGGACATCAGTATAAAATGGTACATGTATGAGAGAAAAGGGTCTTACTTTGTCATAATTATAAATCAGAATAATTTTTTGTGAAATTGTTTTATACCTAGTTAGCTGTGCTTATTCTACCCTCTTATCAAAGAAGGATATTATACGACGACTGAACTGTCTATAGTAAGTTGATAATAGCGTTGTGTGTTAGAGAATGAAGGTGTTTCTGAGCTTACAATAATATAAACTACTATTTACATTGCCCACACACAATGCATTCACAATGATCCCTTTCATACCGAAACATTGGCTACCACACACAAATCAAAACATAATCATGTAAAATGGTAACCTCAAAACTTTTCGTAAGATATTAATGTGCATTTTCTTTTTAAATGTATCATACAAATAGATATATGTTTATGTTTTTTGTATAGATGATGTAGGTATAACTATTAACGTTTAAAACTTGAGCATCACCTATTGCTTAATTTGCACACACAAACAAATTATAGTTTCTATTTTAGAAAATGCAATTGGGCAGTATTTGGGCATGAATACAGATCCATCTGAAAGACAATAATGATGTTGTATTAATATAAGCTCGATTTTGGAAAACTCCTCGCCTATCCCCTGAAAGTTAGGATGTACATCACTTGGTTCCAGTAGCTCCAGCCAATAGGGGAGCTTCTTAGGTTTGGTCCAGCTTTCATTGTCGAACTTTGCTACATCTGAAAACAACATTGAACAAAAGAGTAGCATGTTAGTATGTTAAAACATTGGTAGGAGAGATACGCTCTAAAATACATTAGTTTAGTTTCGATTTTCGGGTTATTTTTATATCATATTTCACAATTATCGTTACACAATGTCAGTTTTGTTTACGGGAAATCTGATAATGATAATTATCCGGTAGGCTTACTTTACTCAATACCAGTTTTAAACAACATTGTATGGAGGAGTTGTTTTAGGCACTTGCATGTTATTGGCACCTTTCAAATGGTTAACGCTTTTACCTCTCAATTACTTATCCTTGAGGTCTTTAGGACAAAAAAGTTAAAAATTCGGAGTGTGCATATTATATTGACTGCTATGAGAGGCATAGCTGTTTCTATAGGCTCAAGGGGACGTTACATCCTGCCATGACCCCGAGGCGCGCTGCGGCGGCCGGCGCGCCAAAGGGGTCATGGCAGGGTATAACGTCCTGGAGAGCCAGTATAGAAACAGCTATGCATCGAATATCAAAGCAGTCCAAATCTCTTTTATATACCGAATTATCAAAAAAAATCTACAAAGAATTCTTGCCTTATCCTTTTCTTGAGTAAAGATTGGTTAAAACATCACAGAAAATCTGAGAAACTGTCTGTTAATCTGCGCTGGAAGGTTGCCTGAATATTACGATCATCGCACACACACTGTATGGTATCCGCGCTCGCACAAAGAAACTTTTTACACGTAAACCAATTGGGATCTCAGCAAATTTTAAGTTTTCGTCCCGTTACCCGGGGCAACGGGCATCTTTCTCATGAACTATTGACCGCTTTCCGGGGCAACTGGCACTGTTCGTTTCTTTGCGGGCATGGCTTAAATCACGACTCCAATTTCGACGAATCAGATAACTAGATTTATTCAACATACTAAAGAGAGATATATAAACTGCAATATTAGATAGCTTAGACAGATTTCTTTTAAAAGACAGTTTACAATGAAGGGGGATCAGACGGGTAGAATTAAACAAACCATTCGTATATAGTATACATGATATTTAATTCAGGAAAACTATGTATATGTATCCTGTGTATAAGTAGGTATTGGTGTATATATATATATATATATACATATAATAAAAAAATTAAAACTAGAAATTTAATTCGTCGTGAGGACGAATTAGGTGGTCTGTCTTCAATTCTCATGATCATGCTCATATTCAATTCAATGATCCAATATAATGATGTTAATGTAAAATGATGTATTAAGATGTGAATTGATGAATGAAGTACTGATGAACTGATAAACTGATAGATTGAACTGATGTGAAATGAACTGAATTGATGAGCTAAACCGATGAACTGATAGATTGAACTGTGACCTGAACTGAAGTGATAACTTAACTGATGAACAAAATATTGAGAAATGATTATGATCAAAATCATGATCATAATGAAATTTAATGAAAATATAGATATAGAGAAGGAGAGAAGACGGGTTATAGTCATGTAAAAATACATGAGCTGGACCGAGGGATGAAAGAGGAATCAGAATGCATACACTTGGAAGGAGAGAGGATAGTATAAGGAAACATGGTAGGGGTGAAATAAGAATACAAAGGGCAAAATGAAGAGCTAGAGGAAATTTAAAAAAAATTACAAGAGATATCGGAGGGAGAATGAGAACCAGAGGCGGGAAAGGGAGAGGGTGAGAGAGTATACAATGAGAGGCAGAGACAGAGGGAGGCAGAGCAAGAGAGGGAGACAGAGATAGGGAGAGAGTGAAAGAGTAGAGAGAGAGAGATGCAAAGACAGAGCAAGAGAAGGATAGGGGCAGAACAAGAGAGGGAAGGGAAACAGAGCAAGAGAGAGAGAGAGAGAGCAAGAGAAAGAGATGCAATGGAGAACGATGCATTTAATATTTCTAGCATACATAGAATTGAATGTTTACTATATTATAGAGAAAGAGAGAAGTTATAGACAGGTAAACAATTCTATGTTCGTGGGAGAAACGTAAACATGACATATACCTGGGCTAAATAACTGGAAAGTATAAACGTCTGGGAAGGAGACTAACATCATAAAAATGGGATGATTTGATATATTCCTACAGACTTAGGAGATTAGATTTCCCATAGGGTTGTACTCAAACGATTGACATTCTTCTCCCATAGATATAACACGCAAAATTAGGCATTTTATTACATTGTTTGTGATTGTATATGATAATATCTTATAATAGTCGAAGAAGATCATAAAATCAAATTTAAAACGACGGCAAAAAAAAAAAAATGACCCACCAGGAATCGAACTTGGGTCGCCGGAATGGGAGGCAAGTGCTATGACCACTATACCAAAATAATCCACATAGACATTACACGTGAACGGAAAATGGAATTCTCAAATCCCACTTTGCAAGTGAAATATGAGCATGATCCCGGCATCTGATCGAAAAATAAAGGGCACCCATGATAGCTTATTGTCTCAGCTACAACATACTCGAAGCTCAGCGAAAACAAAACTAAAACGACGGAGATATTGCTCGCGAAAGACGGGAATGTAGAATCCAGTTTTGAGAAAAGTCATGTCCCATAGAGAATACACGCAAAATGTAAAAAATTGACATGCCTCCTTTAATCGCAAAAATACGCCATGATGCTTTTGTCAAAATGAAGAATTGTGGCACATTGCATTTGTAGAGAATTGTCTCAGCTAGAACAAAGCAAAATTTGGAAGAATATCGATCAATATTTACAGAGATACAATCAATTTTCCAAAAATATGCTGACGTCATAATATGCAAATTGAAATTTTGAGTTCGGAGGCCATTATGATGACGTCATGAGTTAATTGAGGGTCAAATGAGACATGAAATCATATTTCCGATTCATACTCTATCCAAATATTTCAAAAAAATTTGGGGTCCCTGTTATACCCACAAATGTAATAACGCCCACAAATGTAATAACGCCCACAAATGTAATAACACTTTACCCACAAATGTAATAACAACCACAAATGTAATAACACTTTACCCACATGTAATAATTTTCACCCACAAATGTAATAACCACTTTACCCACAAATGTAATAATTTTGAATCACCCACAAATGTAATAATGACTTTACCCACAAATGTAATAAATTTGAAGGGATATTTTGTCGAATTTGTTCAAAACTAAAACCCTGTAATAAAGCATGGGTATAGCGCGCAGTCTTTACTCCAGACACGGTTATTTCAAAAATTTCAAAAATTTTGAAAACTAAGACCCCATAATCCTTTTCCTGTGGAATAACATGAGAATCGAGCGTAGTCTTTCCTCCAGACCCGGTCATTTCAAAAATAAAAACAATAAAAAACAAAACAAAAATTCAAATCTAAGACCCAACAATCCTCCAAACTAAGACCCTGTAATAAAGCATGGGTTTAGAACGTTGTCTTTACTCCACACCCGGTTATTTCAAAAATAAAATAAAACAAAACAAAACAAAACATTAACTTTAAAACTAAGGCTCCACCATCTTCCAAACTTTAAGACCCTGTGATAAAGCATGGGTTTAGAGCGTAGTCTTTACTCCAGACTCGTTTAATAAAAAAAAAATCTTCAAAACTAAGACCCCATCATCTTATTCCTGTGGAATAACATGAGTATTGAGCGTAGTCTTTCCTCCAGACCCGGTTATTCAAAAGTTAAAAAAAAAAAAAAAAAAACTTTCAAAGGTACTATGTCCCATTTGCAGGCCAAAAAATGAAAAGGTTAAATTCCAACGGCATTTGAAAGACAATACTAATTTAGAACTTCCCTAAAAAAAAGGGGGGCTTGAAAATGTCTTTAAGTGGGAAAATACAACTATTAGTTGTCAAATCGACTTAGGAGCTATAGAGCCAGTAAGTAATAGTCTGATTTTTCAGACCATTGTACCGAATGGTTGTACGTTTTATGCTGCGCAAAGATTCAATCAGTTTAATTTTGGCCATTACAAGAAGTGGGTTATTGATGTAGACAAATGCTCAGTACCCTTTACAGCTCATTTTATGTATGTTATTACCAAAGATGAAAAAAGGCCAGTTAGTCACTCAATAGTGTCTGACAGTGAAGTCTAGCAAGTAAACGGGTTTCCTTGCATAATTTGAATATTAGGACACTGCTAACGTTTAAATTTCACAGATTGGACATACATGACATATTCATAATTCCTGCAAAGTTCTACAGTATTTGATGTTGGCTGCAAAAGGGACATAGTATCTTTAAACTAAGACCCCACCATCTTCCAAACTAAGACCCGGTAATAAAGAATGGGTTTAGAGCGTAGTTTTTCTTCCAGACCCGGTTATTTCAAAACTTTTTAAAAATCTTCAAAACTAAGACCCCATCATCTTATTCCTGTGGAAGATCATGAGTATTGAGCGTAATCTTTCCTCCAGACCCGGTTATTCAAAAGTAAAAAAAAACAAAAGCAAAACAAAACAAAACAAAACAAAAAAAAACCTTTTAAACTAAGACCCCTCCATCTTCCAAATTAAGACCCGGTAATAAAGCATGGGATTAGAGCGTAGTCTTTACTTCAGACTCAGTTATTTAAAAAAAAAAATCTTCAAACTAAGACCTCACCATCTCATTCCTGTGGAATAACATGGGTATAGAGCGTAGTCTTTCCTCGAGACCCGGTTATTTCAAAAGAAATAGAAATTTAAACAAATCCTTGAAACTAAGACCAACCATCTTATTCCTCTTTTTTTCATTTAAAAATAAATTACATTATTACATATGTGGATACAACATGTCACAAATAAATGATTGGTCGGCGGTCACACGAACTGATGAATCAGTCAAAATGGTCCATATAACACACAGAGGAGGGACCGATTCGATGGTTCGTTGACCGTCGACGATTTTTTAATCATGTAAATATTCTAACGCCCACAAATATCCTGGAATTCAATGTTCGTAGAAAAAAAAGTAATCGAATAAGTGACCTTAAATGTATTTAAATATTGACGCTGATTGTTTTATGCATGTGATTATGAAATATGTTCACGATATGTAACATATATATATATATATATGTACGCTATATTAGTGACATTGAAACGTTGGATTGCGATGTTATATTTTCATGAGTGCGTGAATGAATTACCTTTCTTCATGTGATGAACGTATCAATTACTTATACTGAAGACTACCAATTGGTACGCGGTACACGGTGTGAATTCATGAGAACGAAATTTATTCAAATTAAATACAAACAAAACACAGTTATATTACAGTTTTCCCTACTGGGGCCTTAGTTTTAAAGTTAATGTTTTGTTTTGTTTTGTTTTGTTTTATTTTTGAAATAACCGGGTGTGGAGTAAAGACAACGCTCTAAACCCATGCTTTATTACCGGGTCTTAGTTTGGAAGATGGTGGGGTCTTAGTTTTAAAGTTTTTGTTTGTTTTTTTACTTTTGAATAACCGGGTCTGGAGGAAAGACTACGCTCAATACTCGTGTTATTCCACAGGAATAAGATGATGGGGTCTTAGTTTTGAAGATTTAAAAAAAAAAATAAACGGGTCTGGAGTAAAGACAACGCTCTAAACCCATGCTTTATTACAGGGTCTTAGTTTGGAGGATTGTTGGGTCTTAGATTTGATTTTTTTGTTTTTTACTGTTTTTTTTATTTTTGAAATGGAGGAATGGTCTGGAGGAAAGACTACGCTCGATTCTCATGTTATTCCACAGGAAAAGGATTATGGGGTCTTAGTTTTTAAGATTTTTGAAATTTTTGAAATAACCGGGTCTGGAGTAAAGACTGCGCGCTATACCCATGCTTTATTACAGGGTTTTAGTTTTGAACAAATTCGACAAAATATCCCTTCAAATTTATTACATTTGTGGGTAAAGTCATTATTACATTTGTGGGTGATTCAAAATTATTACATTTGTGGGTAAAGTGGTTATTACATTTGTGGGTGAAAATTATTACATTTGTGGGTAAAGTGTTATTACATTTGTGGGTGTTATTACATTTGTGGGTAAAGTGTTATTACATTTGTGGGCGTTATTACATTTGTGGGTGTAACAGTCCCCGTGCATCCCAAAGAGCTATAATGGATTTTGTATAAGCATGTTTTTGCCCATATATGCTATGTATTACAAGAGCCTGCGCGCACGGACATGTTTCTTGAACGGACGCTCATTCCGTTATTAATGGTCATAAAAGGATAAACATTGTATCAAATTGTTAAGAAAAAAATGAGGAATGTCATGCTCTAAAAAAATAGGAGGAATTATTTTGTGTTCGGCCGTCACGATCGAAAACGCGCGCGCATTCGTGTGTGCGCGTTTTTTTGTGAAATGATTAAAATGGCCTGAAACGTGTCCAAAATAAATTTGAGACGATTTGGAGTATTTTGAAATTTTGCACTCGCGTTGACGCGCGGACGTACGCATGCGCGCGCGTTTTTTGACCTGAAATTGACCGGACGGATATTGACCTTGATCATGATAAATATGAATGAGAAATGACTTTTCGTTATGAAGATATGATCACGAGTTGAAAGTGCAAAAAAAAAAAAAAAAATGGCGCCTGGATGACGTCATGAAGACCTGTTGACCTTGAAAATGTTCCTGTCACGTCTTATGACAATGACCTATGACTGTGCCAAAATTTAAAAAAATTGACCCTACTGATTTTGAGTTATCCTCTGTACAAAAAATGGGGTAGAAATAAAAATAAAGAACAAAGAATAAAGAAAATTCTGACGAAATTAATAGGTGGTCTATGACAGACCACCTAAAAAGTGTTTAACAGTTTCTCCGCTTGTTCTAACAGAACAACATCGGTCGAAACAACAAGCCAGGAATTACATTACTACTCGACTACCTCGACACGACTTAGAAAACTAGATCAGGCGTAAATAGTCAAAGCCGACTGAACGCCATAAATATAATCAACAACAACAAGCTTAGACAGATACCGAGATGTGATTGGTCCACAGCTCGTCACGTGGTATCGATTGGAAGGATCGAAGCCCTTATATTTTCCTTGTCGGTCACCTTCGATGGTTATATATATCATTTATTTATTGTCTTCTTCCAAAACAAAAGAAGAAACTGTCCATCCAGGTGAATCATATTACATAAATTTACAAGTCAACTTATACAAAGTTGATAAAATACGTACATTCTTTAAAAAAAAAAATCAAATGCATAAAAAGTATGAATAAATAAATACAAATTACATACATATAATACAAATTACATAGAACATATGAGAATAAAAGGAAGAAGACTAGAAGAAAGAAATAGAGAAGAATAAACCGACCCCCCATCCCGGGCTTCACTCTCCTTCAAACAAGTATGAAGAGACAGGGACAATAATTGTTGTGGATCTATCAAAATAGGGTATTGCATTCCCCCAGAAAATATGAACATTATTTGTAACTTACTAGGATATATACATGGTTATTTTTTCCATCATATAGACAATAATTTTGATAAATCTTTTTGAATGTTAAAATGTTTGTGGTTTATTGTCTGCCTTTATATATTTTATTATCATAATGATAACATGAGTCAAACTAATAATAATAATAACAATACAAATAATAATAATAATAATAGTGATATTGATAATGATCATAGTAATACTAATTACAATGTTATTTTGTTTTGGTAATTACTCTGGATATATGAACAAATATTGAATATAATGTAAATTCAGAGAAAATATCTATATCATGTGAATGTTAAAGTGCTATGGGTGGTATTCTCGAAAGCCGCCTAACTTTAGTCCATGGATTAAACCTGGTTTAAACCATGGACTATCTTTTTTGCTATTCTCGAAGGTGGACTAAAGATAAGCCAGGTTTAAATACGTCATAGTTCGGCCTAACTTTAGTCCGCTCAGAGGGGTGGTTTAAATACGTCATAATTCGGACTAACTTCGCGTGACGTCACGTTTTAGTTAAATCGACTGTCTGCGGAGAGTGAACGGTAAGTTTTGCATTTGAATTTCTATATTTGATAACAATTTACACTCGTTTGTATGGATAAGCGCTCATGAAAGATACACCAGCTAATAAAGTATTTTTGTTACTTTCATGTTGCTGTACTGGTGATAATCTAAAATGCTTTTAACTGAATAAATTTGGAAACTTGGTAAATTTTCACGGTGTTCGCGGACCAGTCCCATACGTGCAAATAATTGTCTGTTAACATTTTCGTTTCCTGAGGTTGAGCAATTTCTTACCGGGTAAATTTTTTCTTGGCACTATTGTACTTTCGTACGCATATACCACCTTAAAACCACCTTAAAACTATCATTGCTAGACGAAGAAACTACTTTTATAGTGGATTTTCGAGACGCTGTTGCCTAAAAGTGGACTAGCTTTAGTAATAATCGCCTTTTTATTTTAGCCTTTTAGGCCTAGATCTAGGTCTAGACTAGACAGAAATAACCGTCTGGTATGGGTCATTCTTTAATAATTAAAACTGACATTTGTTGACATTCCCCATACACAGACGGTACCCCATACGGCTCGCATCACGGGGAGAGATTGAGCCGATTGTGACACACTTTTTACCCCGAAACTTTCTCCCACGATTTTGTTTATTTAGATCTAATTTTCTGATTTATAAATCAGATACAAAAATACTATGTATTTTTGTTCTCCTATGTACAGTTCTCAAAGTTTTATTACCTATTTCAAAATGCGAAATTTACGGACTTACGTATATGAGTTATCCATTTTTATCTCAGAACCAAGGAAACGGTACGTTCATGCATTCGAACTGGTAATCTATGACATGACCCGCCCGATATATTTCCGGGTCAACCGACCAAAACAAGCCCAATGGCCAATCAGAGCACGTGTTTGATATTGGGCTTATGAATATTCAAACATCACCGGCTCAAGCCGGGCTGACTCATACGTAGCTATTGGACGTTCGAAAAGAAAAAATGAATATTCATCAACTTAAACCAAGATGGCTGACAACAAATCTTGTTGACTACAAGACTTTCTCGGATTAATCATTAATATAGGATCTAAATGAGCAAGCTATCGTAAGTCAAAGTATATATTTCGGGTTATTTATTATGGCTATTTAGATTCAGTGTAATATTGCAGCCAAAGTGGATATATGAAGACGTAAAGAGTGAAAAACTCGTTGCATAACTCATTCATCGCGGTCCGGCCGAACCGAACCATTCGTTCCGCACACTATCCCATACGCCGTACTTCAGTCTATGTATAGAGGCGGTCAGAGGAGCCAGATGCAATCTCAGCGGAACAACCGTCGATATCAGAGACTGAAGCTTTCGGTCTAGGTCTAGACTAGTCTGGATCTAGACCGAAATTTCTGTCTCTTTCGTTCGTTAGCCTCTGATTTGGGTAGGTCGGCTCCTATTTCAGGAGCCGACCCTAACCAAATCAGAGGCTAACGAACGAAAGAGACATAAATTTCGGACTAGTATCACCTTAGACAGAAATAACCGTCTGGCATGGGTCATTCTTTAATAAAACTGACATTTGTTGACATTCCCCATACACAGACGGTAACCAATACGGCTCGCAACGGGGGGAGAGATTGAGCCGATTGTGCAGCACTCGTTACCCCGAAACTTTCTCCCACGATTTTCCTTATTTAGATCTAATTTTCTGATTTATAAATCAGATACAAAAATACTATGTATTTTTGTTCTCCTATGTACAGTTCTCAAAGTTTTATTACCTATTTGCAAATGCGAAATTTACGGACTTACGTATATGAGTTATCCATTTTTAATCTCAGAACCAAGGAAACGGTACGTTCATGCATTCGAACTGGTAATCTATGACATGACCCGCCCGATATATTTCCGGGTCAACCGACCAAAACAAGCCCAATGGCCAATCAGAGCACGTGTTTGATATTGGGCTTATGAATATTCAAACATCACCGGCTCAAGCCGGGCTGACTCATACGTAGCTATTGGACGTTCGAAAAGAAAAATGAATATTCATCAACTCAAACCAAGATGTCTGACAACAAATCTTGTTGACTACAAGACTTTCTCGGATTAATCATTAATTTAGGATCTAAATGAGCAAGCTATCGTAAGTCAAAGTATATATTTCCGGGTCATTTCTTATGGCTATTTAGATTCAGTGTAATATTGCAGCCAAAGTGGATATATGAAGACGTAAAGAGTGAAAAACTCGTTGCATATCTCATTCATCGCGGTCCGGCCGAACCGAACCATTCGTTCCGCACACTACTGCATACGCAGTACTTCAGTCTATGTATAGAGGCGGTCAGGGGAGCCAGATGCAATCTCAGCGTAACAACCGTCGATAAGATCAGAGACTGAAGCTTTCGGTCTAGTATCACCTCTGCCTGAGGCTGAGCTGCTAGCTGTGGCTGTTGGGGCGATAATTTTCTACAGGATGATGATGATTTTCATGACCCATCCCCCCGAAAAAAAATTGAAAGGAAATGGACATAAGCTTCCCTTTCTTGTTGACATACATTTGCTGATAATGTTACAGTAATAGTTAGTAAACTATTATAGAGAAAGAGAAATTGTAATTTCTTATCAACATATTTTTCATCTTGATTTTCTGCTATTTCAGGTTCTTTTTAATTGATGTAAGGCAGTAAGGGGATGAAGAAAGAAGGCCTCTCCCAAGCTACGGTGTCCCACCTTGTGAAGTCCATCTCAATAGCCATTGCCAGGAGATGGGAGCAATACATCTAATTTCCTTCAACAAGAGAGGCAGTCCTGCAGAGTGCAGACCCAACACGGATTTTATAATTACTGCCATTTCCCTGATTGATTGCACCCACATAGGCATCTCCAAGCCAGTTGGCCCAACACCGGTTATTTCCTGAACAGGAAAAAAAGATAATCCATTTTTCTTGGAAAGTCTGCTGGTGAGTAAAGCTGTAATTACGCCTGAATTTTGTAAACTAAATTATGTTTATAACATTTTTATTAAAGATCTGCTGATTTTATGAACCTGCAGATGTGTCTACAGATACACTATGAAGTGATTAAAAAAAATTTTGTCTGATGAATGTAGGTGCAATCTACACTCAAACTTTTATTCATTTTACAATATTTTCAGCTCGATTGCCATGGCTACCAGTCACTCCTGACAGTGACAGCTTGGCCTAGACTTTTGGGTGAACTATCTCTGAAAATAAGACACAAATAATCAACAGTTGATTAAGTACTTTCAAATTTGGGTCAGAAGAAAATTCAAACCTACTACTAACAATTCTGGACCATATAAGACTTAGAGACCTACAGACTGTAGTACAGTACAGTGCAGTAAATTTTCATTTCACTTTTTCCCCTTTCATGAAGCTCATTTAGGGAGATAACATAAAAAAAGACAATCTTTGGTCTAATGTTTGAAGAACTAGTAAGATGAAAAAGTTAGGCTCTAACGATTAGGGCCTTGTAAAATCTACATTCCAGGCTGCGTTTACATCTAGGTTAGGCCAACTGTCAGCTTGTTATCTAAGTAAGATGTAGACCTCTAGACTTGAATTTAGGAAGGGGACTAACTTGGCTATAAGCTTTAACTACTTATGGCCTTTCTTAGGCCATGACATGGCAAGTTCAACTTGGTGCAAGCACATTTATCAGATAGTACTGCAAGAATGTGTATGTTTGTTCTAGACTTTGAAAGAGATAGAGAGCATTCTGTAAATCAATGATTACTAGTAACTGAGTGGGGAGGGGGTGCCTACATGAAAGGAGCCTCGGGTTATTTTTCTTAAAAGTTAGAATATGATTGACAGTATAACTAAGACCAATTATCACTGGAGTAGATCTTTGATTTTTTAATGAGGTCTAAACCTTTTTATTTTTGTTTCAGGATGATGTTCTTCTTCAGTAAAATAAATGAAGGCAAATTCCCTGAGAATTGAGACAAATTCAAAGAGGAAGGAGAACTACTGAGCTGCTGAATTTCTGACAGGTAGGCTGTACAAATAAGTTGTTGTTTGTATGCCCATACAGCTAAGGTACTTCGAGGATGGCATTTGTTAAATCACATTTTTCCAACAATACTTTCATGTAATGATTATTCACTCTACTTTTACCACAATGTACATGCAAGTCCACTTTAATCACAATGTACATGCAAGACCTTTTTTATGTTACAACATAAATAGGTTTCAATGTGCTTACTTTCATTCTTTTCTCTTTTGATTCAACAGACATACATGCAAGGACTATGAAGTTCTACTTAGCCTCTTCAATGAACCAGACCCCATCTGCTGTAGCTGTGACTGGGGATCAAAACCTTTGTATTAATCCTCATAACATGAAGCTATGGTAACAGACAAGCAACCGTTAATAAAAATCCTGATATGTCCTTGGTGTGTGTGTGTGAAACACAAAGCAACCATCACTCATAAGTATGTTTTTTAGTACATCAGATGTTCATTGTTTCACTGGAAAAAATGTGATTTTGAGTCATTTAAGAAATCATGTTTTATAATGTGTTTTATAATATGGTGCAAGTCATGATATAACAGATTCCCTGCGAAAGAAATAGGGCTCAAAAGTAGCATATGCTTTGTTTTAAAAAAATGGGAAAAATTAATGTAACAAATACATAACATTGAATTCTAATAATTTCAAGTAGAAGATTATGAGGCTATTGGAGCTTAATATTTGACCTTCAATTTTATAATACGTATTCATGGTGAATTACATTTTTTTCTGTTTTAAGAAAAATAAAGAAATTAAACATAATTTTTGATATCTTATATACAATATTCCTTTCATATCTTTTGATTTAAAGTGTGTATAGGGTTGGATTCATTGAATCATACATGGAAAAAGTCTGGAAATAGAACAGTGAGAGAACAGAGAGTAAAAGAGAAAGGGAAAAAAATGAGAAAGAACAATTTAATGGTGAGAGATATCATGAAAATGAGAAATAAACAATGATGCGAGATAGTGTGTGTGAGAGAGAGAGAGAAATGAAGATAGGGAGAAAGAGTCAGGGGGTACAGTGCCCCCCCCCCACTTTTTCAAAGTTCCCAAAATAACCCTTTTTACATTGGAAAGTGCCCTTTTAACTTTGTAAGTAGTGCCCCTTTTTCATAGGAAAAGTGCCCTTCCCCTTTTCACCTCTGATAAGTACCCCTTTAATTTTGACACACGCCCCTTTTCCTTTGACAAGTTTCCATTTTCCTTTGCAATAAGTGTCAATTTTTCATTCTTATAAGTGCCCTTTTAAATCTCTAGTAAGTGCCCCTTTTCAGGTACGAGAAGTGCCCCCTTTCACTTTTGATAAGTGCCCCTTCACCTCTGATAATTGCCCTATTCAAATCTGAGAGGTGCCCCTAGTAACAAAATCATCGGTGTCTCTTTTCTTTCAACAAATGCACATTTTCCTTTATTATAAGTGCCTTTTTTCATTCTCATAAGTGCCCCTTTTAAAATATGTTCAATGCCCCTTTTTCAGGTGCGATAAGTGACCCTTTTCACCTCTGATAATTTCCTTTTAACAATGATGCAATTCCAGCAAGTGCCCTTTTTGTTGGTGTTGCCCCCACTTTGGAAGTCGCTCCGCCGCCCCTGAACGTCATACTGCTCAAGTTGTCAAGGTGCTGCATCCTTTCCACACTGTGCGCCTCCATTGTCTTAGCCCATTGTCTTAGCGCATTGTGACGTCACAACTTCGGTATACTGTATACTGAGCATGTGCAGAAACTGTAACCATGGTAATTGATCCATGGACTAAAGTTAGTCTATGGATCAGTTAGGCCACCTTTCGAGAATTGAAATTGACTTAGTCCATGGACTAAAGTTAAGCCTGGCCTAACTAATCCACGGACTAAGTTAGGCCAGGTTTAACTTAGGCGAGGCGGCGTTCGAGAATACCACTTTGATATTGAACGACAGGGTGTGTAATACAACATTCTTTGGACTGCCTAAAGGAGTTATATTTTCCTTTGTGATCATATCATATATATGAACTTGACGCCTTTCTCTTTCCAGTAGAACATGTATGCTATTGTATTTTTGCCATTGCTTCATATTTTGACTCATTTCCAACAAAAAACAAACACGACATTCAAAAATCGACATGGATTTATTAGCTTTCCCTTACATTTAGTACGATAAAGCGTGCTTTTAAATCACTTAGGAGTTCTTATTCCATCCCATTAACTTACGCCGACTAGGAAGTCCCGTCTGAACATGGCTACTATAGGTAAACGTATGGGTTAAACTAAATGTAAACAAAATGGTGTAAAATGTCCATGAATGCCAAAGAAAGAGTTGCTTTAACAGTCTGCATACACTACTTATTGCTTTGTCAGGCAATCCTCGGGCAAGCTCTCAGGTTGTCAAAAACAATTGTACGTTTTACTTCTTTGAAATTAATGATGCTATTTATTGGTTATTTATCACGTATTATTCTGTCATTTCCATCATAAAGTTATAAAAAAGTTTTCTCTAGATATCACACAAAGTCTGTGCACTTTTGACATATTGATTCTATGTATATATATGTTACTCAACATTGTACATGCAATATCATTTAAATTCTTCAAAGTCTATATTGAAATAGCGCCACCTTGGGCCCAACTCATCCTACAGTCAAACAGTGAAAACACGGGACTGATTTGAGGACAGAATTGCCCCAATTCTAGGGCATCCTGGAAACCTGGTATTTCAATTTAGTGCATACATGAGGCAAAGAGTTTTCACGAGGTGAAATGAACGGAACAACTGATTTGATTTGATTTGATTTGATTTATTTATTTCTGTTTGATTTTCTTTTACTTTTGCAGTTTTACATATATATAACAAACAAAATCATTGAACATTTCATACATGGCAAAAGAGCATATGTAAAACATAGTAAGGTTGGCTGTAACTAATCGAAAATATATAACAGGAGGGTTGACAAAGTAAGCAAAGCTAGATAGCATGACTACTCTCAGTGTATACATAATAATACAAATATGGAGAACAAAATATTGGTAAAAGGGAAAAAAGAGAAAAAAAAGAAGAAAAAAAAAGAAGAAAGATTCACGGGATGTATGTGGTAGATGGATTTCAATTTGGTATATGAAGATAAAAAAGAAGATGCACATTTGAATATTGAGTGGCCAACTTGGGATATATTATAGAATGAGAAGACTCGCGAGGTTTCTGGACAATAATAATAAGAATGTGAGATCGGCGAGCTGGTCTGTAAACCTGGGCCTGCGAGTCGGAGCCTTGAGATGTTTGTATACAAAACAATGTTTAGTCAGTATCCCAATTAGGCCACTCTTTATTCATACGTTTATTCATACCAGGTCATGGAAGGTTATAATCAACGTTTCAATGAATGCAAGCAAAACAAGTAAGAGTACTGAAAATTATCGAGTTTTGTAACGACGGGCGTACCAGGAGAAATTATGAAGATTGAATGTAAGCAAATTTTGATGCTGGATTTAAAGATAATGAGCAATAAGAAACGTTTTCACCGCTCTTTTAAGGGATAGCGTTGTATTCATCGTTTTTATTTCAGGGGGTAGTGCATTCCAGGGATCAGGGCCAGAATGTCTAATTGAGTTATGAGCTGAGGCAGTTTTGGCGTTAAAAAGGTGATAGTCATTGGAATGCCTGGTTGGATAGGAATGAAAATTAGCATTACGTTGGAATAATATTGCTAGTGATGGGGGAGGAATGCCGGATTTAAGCCGAAACATGAACAGAGATTTTTGCATGTAGTAAATATCACTTATTTGTGGAGTTTTTAATGTGGCAAATAAAGGGTCAGTGTGGTCGCGATAACCTGCATCTATACAAACTGGAATTGCTTTTTTCTGTAACATTAATATACGATTAGTATTGTACTCATGGGTAGCCCAAATGATATTACAATAAGACCTATATGGTTAAACCATTGCAAAAATAAATGCAGTCACAGTGAGAATTGCTGCCAATTCCAAGTCAGGAAAGATCTAGTTTCGTTTTCCTAGTGAAAAATCTGTCCACTCACTTTAGACCGCTCCAGAGGAACGGGTCTTGTGGAACGGTTTGCGAGGGTTCACACTCCGAGCAGTTTTTTATGGCTCAAACCGCTCCACGAGTCAAAGTGGTCTTGTTGCTATGGCAGCTCAGGTCAGCGGGTAAATTTTTTCGCGCGCGGAATACTAAGCGTATGTACCTTATTACATGTTTCGCACAGAACGTCACTAGCTCACTTCCGTTCAAAGTACGCTTCCGTTCACAACGAGGCTGTTCACACCGGCAGAGATAGCGCGGTTTAGCGCGCGCTAGACCGCGCTAGACCGCGCTATCTCTGCGGTGTGGAATGTACAACGTCGTTTCGGTCCGCCCAACAGCGAGCCACGGCGAGCCAAAACGGCGTGCCACTGGACCACCTCTTGGGGGTGGTCCACGAGAGAGAGCGCGGTCTAGCGCTCGCTAGACCGCGCTATCTCTGCCGATGTGAACCCGAGCTACGATAGCACGCCGGAAGTCATCGTTCTACACGCGGGGAATTTTATACTCATTCTATTAAAGTCCCTCTTGTGTGAACATATGCATCAACTCAACTACGGGTTCGTAATAGCGCGCGAAATCTTTGACCGCTCTGACCTCATGACGTCACGCGTCATGGCAACAGGACCTCTCAAAAAAGGGGGTGCTACGATAGACCGCGCTATCTCACTGCGGTGTGAATCCGGCGAATGCCAATGGGCACGTTCCCCTCTTGCGGTGTGAACAGCCTCAAGTACTCGTACGTTAGAGCGCTCCAAACCGCTCTTAATAAGACCCGTTCCTCAAGACCACCTCCCGAGGTGGTCTTCTGGAGCGGTCCAGAAGTCCACTTCCTGGACCACTTTGACCGTTCTCACTCACCTAAGAACCGCTCCTGAGGAACGGGTCTTAGTTAGACCGCTCCAACGAAGTGAATGAGAACGGGGTCTAAGAGGCTGTTCAGACCGGCAGAGATAGCGCGGTCTAGCGCGCGCAAGACCGCGCTATCTCTGCGGTGTGGAAGGTACAACGTCGTTTCGGTCCGCCCAACAGCGAGCCACGGCGAGCCAAAACGGCGTGCCACTGGACCACCTCTTGGGGGTGGTCCACGAGAGATAGCGCGGTCTAGCGCGCGCTATCTCTGCCGGTGTAAACCCGAGCTACGATAGCACGCCGGAAGTCATCGTTCTACACGCGGGGAATGTTATACTCATTCTATTAAAGTCCCTCTTGTGTGAAAATATGCATCAACTCAACTAGGGGTTCGTAATAGCGCGCGAAATCTTTGACCGCTCTGACCTCATGACGTCACGCGTCATGGCAACAGGACCTCTCAAAAAAGGGGGTGCTACGATAGACCGCGCTATCTCACTGCGGTGTGAATCCGGCGAATGCCAATGGGCAGACCGTGGGTCGCGCTACGATAGCGCGAGCCACGGTCCGCCCACGGTCCCCCCTTGCGGTGTGAACAGCCTCTAAGACCCCGTTCTCACTCACTTTGAAAGTGGTCTTAGTTAGACCGCTCCAGAGGAACGGGTCTTGAGGAACGGTTTGCGAGGGTTCACACTCCGAGCAGTTTTTTATGGCTCAAACCGCTCCACGAGTCAAAGTGGTCTTGTTGCTATGGCAGCTCAGGTCAGCGGGTAAATTTTTTCGCGCGAGGAATACTAAGCGTATGTACCTTACTACATGTTTCGCACAGAACGTCACTAGCTCACTTCCGTTCAAAGTACGCTTCCGTTCACACTCGCACGTTAGAGCGCTCCAAACCGCTCTTAATAAGACCCGTTCCTCAAGACCACCTCCCGAGGTGGTCTTCTGGAGCGGTCCAGAAGTCCACTTCCTGGACCACTTTGACCGTTCTCACTCACCTAAGAACCGCTCCTGAGGAACGGGTCTTAGTTAGACCGCTCCAACGGAGTGAATGAGAACGGGGTCTTAGAGACTGTTCACACCGGCAGTGATAGCGCGGTCTAGCGCGCGCTAGACCGCGCTATCTCTGCGGTGTGGAAGGTACAACGTCGTTTCGGTCCGCCCAACAGCGAGCCACGGCGAGCCAAAACGGCGTGCCACTGGACCACCTCTTGGGGGTGGTCCACGAGAGATAGCGCTGTCTAGCGCGCGCTAGACCGCGCTATCTCTGCCGGTGTGAACCCGAGCTACGATATAGCACGCCAGAAGTCATCGTTCTACACGCGGAGAATTTTATTCTCATTCTATTTTGTGCGATCTGAATCTGAATCGGTACAACTCAACACTCCTAATTCGTAATAGCGCGCGAAATCTTTGACCGCTCTGACCTCATGACGTCACGCGTCATGGCAACGGGACCTCTCAAAAAAGGGGGTGCTACGATAGACCGCGCTATCTCACTGCGGTGTGAATCCGGCGAATGCCAATGGGCGGACCGTGGGTCGCGCTACGATAGCGCGATCCACGGTCCGCCCTCTTGCGGTGTGAACAGCCTCTTAGAGGCTGTTCACACCGCAAGGGGGGACCGTCAGAGGTCAGAGCGGTCAAAGATTTCGCGCGCTATTACGAACCCGTAGTTGAGTTGATGTATATGTTCACACAAGAGGGACTTTAATAGAATGAGTATAAAATTCCCCGCGTGTAGAACGATGACTTCCGGCGTGCTATCGTAGCTCGGGTTCACACCGGCAGAGATAGCTCGGTCTAGCGAGCGCTAGACCGCGCTATCTCTCGTGGACCACCCCCAAGAGGTGGTCCAGTGGCACGCCGTTTTGGCTCGCCGTGGCTCGCTGTTGGGTGGACCGAAACGACGTTGTACCTTCCACACCGCGGATATAGCGCGGTCTAGCGCGCGCTAGACCGCGCTATCTCTGCCGGTGTGAACAGCCTCTAATACTCTCTTTACAACGCAGCGTGAAACAGTGGCACCACGAACAGTAAAATGTTCGCTCACTACAGAGAGGACAAGTCTACTCAATCTGAAGGATAAAACTTCCTCGAGCCGTAGAGTGAACTCTCCATCAGAATCCAGAGTGAACTACTTCATTGAATACAAATGTAAAGGTCGAGAAGACTCGTCAAATAAAGATTTCTAAAAGGAAGGAAGAAAGCTGGGTAAATGCAGTAGTAGATTGCATTATATTAAAATCGGTACGTATACAGATAATGCCCTGATTCATCCCACCTTACTTATTGCAACATAAAATGGAGGTATTGTGGAAAGTGTCTTCAAATCAATTTCCAAAAATACAAAATCGGGCAGCACGCATAATTAATGATACCCCTTGGGATTCATCGTAAAGTCACAACTTGGAAACCTTGGGTGGGATATATACACTCCAAAAGAAAAGGAAACAAAAGACCACTGTAATGATGATTAATAGGTTTAACTAATCTCTTATCTAATCGACAAATTTTCATTCCAAGAACGACTATATAATATGCTAAGTGGCAATCTTTGTGTTGAGACGATTCAACCAAAAACTGACTCGACTAAACATACCATTTTTATAAAGAGGCGCTGTTTTGTGGAATTCTTAACCGTATGACACGCAGGCTGCAACAAACACAGCTTTATTGTATACCCCGGGAGTATGCCGGTGGGGTACTTTGGATTCAGCAGCGTTACGCCGCGTCCGCCGCCGCCGCCGCGTCATATTCTTGTGTGCGCTCTAACTGCCACATTCCTTGATGGATTTTTTTCAAATTTTGTATGGAGGTGTATCTTGGTATAATCTACACACCTATAACTTTTGGTGATGCTGTCCTTAGTGTTCCGTCTTCTATAGGGTTAAAGGCCATATTTTTGTGGATGGTTTGTGTGCGCTCTATAGGCCACATTTCTCAAGGGATTTTGTTCAAATTTTGAACGAAGGTGTATCTTGGTTTAATCTAGACCGAAAATTTCTGTCTCTTTCGTTCGTTAGCCTCTGATTTGGGTAGGGTCGGCTCCTCTCTTTAGAGACAGAAGCCGACCATAGGCGCTCCTGTGCAAACTCGGTGGAACGGATCTGGCCACCAAATTCCGGCCAAACTTTTGGACTAAAATGTCACTTTAGCGGATTCATATCCGATGCATTTATATTTGAAAATTAGGTCTAGGCTAATATACATCGGTTCCACTTACCAGATTGACTGTATGATGCGTTTAAGCCAGGGTCTTTTTTCCCGGTTTTCTTCGTCGAAATTGAACTCCGCTCCGTGTTGAAATTTTTGCAGCGCATGCGCAGTAACAATTTCAACACGGAGCCGAGTTTCGGTCTAGGTTTAATCTAGAAGCCTATAGATTTTGGTGATGCTGCCTCCAGTGTTCCGTCTTTTATAGGGTCAAAGGTCATATTTTGAAAGATATCTTGTGTGCACTCTAGTGGGTGGTCTAACTGCATCATTTCTTAACAGATTTCTTTCAAATTGAGTATGGAAGTGTATGTTGGTAAAATCTACGCCCCTATAGTTTTTGGTCAAAGGTCATATTTTGGTGGGTGTCTAGTGTGCGCTCTGCAGGTCATATTTTATGACGGATTTCTTTCAAATTTTGAAAGGAGATGTATCTTGGTAGAATCTATGCATCTATTCTTTTGGGCGATGCTGCCCTCATTGTTCCGTCTTTTATATGGTCAAAGGTCATATGTGTTTTATGCGCTCTAACTGCCACATTTCTTAAAAGATTTCTTTCAAATTTTCTACAGAGATGCATTATACTCTAATCTACACACATATTGGTTTGGTGATGCTGCTCCTATCCTAGTCTTGACAATATAGTCCGAGCCACTAGTGGCGATCTCTACATCATCCTTTTGTTTCAGGGAGGGGAGAGGGGATCTTTGTCCATCCTTCGAACATAAGGATGACACAAAATCGCTGCCACTGCCGGGGGATACATTCGCATTGCGCGGCAATACAGATTGCGATATTTCTAGTTATCCCCTCGCCGACGAAGTCGGAGGATATAGTAACGCTGCCGTCCCTCCTTCCTTCCGTCCTTCCGTTCTTCCGTTCTTCCGTTTGTAACAAATTTGGATTCCGATCGATAACTTCAGTAATGTTTCACGGATTTTAATAAAATTTGATATGAAGGTACATGGTATCAAAATACAGGCTAAGTTCAATTTCCGAGTATGTAGGTCAAAGGTCATAGCTCATTTAATATGCGAAAAAATACACATCTGGTTACCGATCGATAACTTTAGTAATGTTTGACGGATTTCAATCAAATTTGATATGAAGGTACATGGTATCAAAACACAGCCTAAGTTCGATTTCGGAGTATGTAGGTCAAAGGTCATAGCTCATTAAATATGCGAATCTGGTTTCCGTTCGATAACTTTAATAATGTTTGACGGATTTTAATGAAATTTGATATGAAGGTTCATAGTATCAAAAAACAGCGTAAGTTTGATTTCGGGGTATGTAGGTCAAAGGTCATAGCTCATTAGATATGCGAATCTGGTTTCCATTCGATAACTTTAGTAATGTTTGACGAATTTTAATGAAATTTGATATGAAGATACATGGTATCAAAATACAGCCTAAGTTCGATTTCCGAGTATGTAGGTCAAAGGTGAAAGGTCATAGCTCATTAAATATGCAAAAACACCTAATTACAATGTATATATGTGAAAATGTGGTTAACTTCCTTGCCTAGTAATATAATAGTATAGTCTAATGGAGGTAACTTGTTCTGACGTATATAGGCCATTTGTACCCTGCGAGGGGATGCTACGCTTTGCGTTGACTTGTATTCTTTTGTTTTGTTAATATCCTCTGAAGAAAAAGGGTATGAGGTTTTTGGCCAAAGGTAATGTTCAATGCTCTTCATGCATTTACACTAACAAACAGTTGTACAAGCAATGACGTAACTATGGGAAAGGGGGCACGTGCCCCCATCGCATGGCGAGTAAAAAAACGAAAAGAGGAGAAAGATAGAGAAGGAAACGTGAAAAAAGACAATAAAACCCCTTCCATATTCTTCCCTATTCTGCGGCCTTGTTAATTTGTATTTCATCCACCTAGTGATATAACAAATGCTCCCATGATATTTAGGCCCCACACATGAAACCAAGCCATTTCACTGGTCATTAATCATATTTGTCCATTAACTAGTTTAGTTTTACTTCAATTTCATATTCATATTCATCCGTTAATTAATCATGGGCACGTCACTATAATGTGATCACTTGTACACAGGGGCGTATCTAAGAGTTTAAAACAAAGGGGGGGGGGTACATTTCAGATAAATCAATCAAGCAAATCGTATACAAGGAGAGTATTAGTCTCCTCAAATTCGTTTTCGTTTTTAAAAAAAGGGGAAAAAAAGAGGGCACATATTTTGATTGGTTTACGAATATGCCCATTAAAACTTAAGTACACGATACAAAAAAACGTTGCCAATATATATAGGTTAAGGACCTCTCCTTACCCGAAATTGGATTAGAGTTATTCTATATGCATGTTTAATACAGTTTACTATCCGGGCATGTATTTCAGGTTCATACGAACAATCTTTGAACCTATAGACCTACCAAATAATATATGGTATTTCTATGAATTTCCTACCCTCCCTCCCCATCTCTTTCTCTCTCTCTCTCTCTCAAATCAAATAAAATACGAATAAATGATTTTATTGAAATCTAACCCGGACATAATAGGATTATCATAAATCAAACGAAAAATTTATCATGGACGGCAGACCACACACATTCGTACAGGAGAAATACAGTAGTGGATTGCATCATGTTAAAATTAGTACATTTATTGATACAGATAATGCCCTGATTTCATCCCACGTGTGTGTGTGTATTGGGTTTTTACAGACGTGTATCAATCAGATATGATTATTTACGTCTGGGGACCGACCTTTAACGTCACCATCCGAAAGACGCGATTCAGTTTCGAACCTGCGTCCTCGGCTGAATCAGTTTGTAACTTCCACTATTAGCTGGATTACAGGCGCACGCCACAACGCCTAGTTGTAACATTATATAGGGATATTGTGGAAAGTGTCTTCAAATCAATCTCCAAAAATACAAAATCGGGCAGCACGCATAATCAATGATACCTCTTGGGATTCATCGAGAAGTCACAACCTTGAAAACCTTGGATGGGATACATTTGAAAAGAAAAGGAAACAAAATACCGCTATAATAATGTTCAATACGCTTAATTAATGCGCCCTTTCTTATCTAATCGACAAATTTTCATTCCGAGAAAGACCATATAATATACGAAGTGGCAATCTTTGTGTTGAGACGATTCAACCAAAAACTGACTCTGCTAAACGTACAATTTTTATATAGAGACGCTGTTTTGTGGAATTCTTTACCGTGTGACACGCAAGCTGCACAGAACAAACACAGCTTTATTACATTTTTAAAAAAAGATTGAAAATATAACTGCTGTTGTATATCAATGAGTACTCGAATACTTATTATTTATTATGGGGGTTGTCATTCTGTGATATTTGAGTTTAAAGGATGACTTTTGTTGATCTGTAATAATGTATACATCACTTATCTTTTGACTTTTTGATGTACATTTAGATGCCTGGTTCATGACCAAACTCCGTATGGCCGTGGAGCATATGAATGACACCAAGTTGGAGAAAGTCATCATCATATTCTTAGAGGACATCGATGATGACCATCTACCGTATCTTGTAAGGCTGTTGCTGAGTCGGAACAAACCTTACTTGCTGTGGGTGGATGATGATGAAGATGGACAAGAACTCTTCTGGGCAAAATTTGAGAAGAGCACGAGGGCTAACAGGGAAATTAATAATGTAATTCCAGTTTAGGACTAGATCAAACAAACGTGGCTTCTTACACTGTCATGTAAGAGCGCGTGTCATAACGCGTGTTTGCAATTGGACGTGCGTTGTATTTATACATGGAGGCGAATCCGATGTGACATGCGTCTTTATAATTATGTTTGTCTCATTTGAATTAAGTTTATATCAAAACTGTGAATATACATGTAGGTTGTCATATCTTCTACGGGGAAGTATTGCAAAGAGCTTTTACTTACCCCGATGATGTTTTATTCGTGGAAGTGAAGTATTTCGTTCTTTGTCAAGAATATAAAAGGAACGTCGCTAGGGGTGACGTAAGAATCTGACCCCCCCCAACACACACACACACACACACACACAAATCACATACACGCATGCACCCCACCCCCCACACACACACAGCATTAATATGAAGTTTTAATAGTTAATGAGCAATAAGAGATTGTAATTAGTGTATTTAGTGAAGACAATAAAGACAAGGATTCGCACTTCTCTCAATATATGGTCTAGAGCATAAAGCATTTTCCTGTGTTGATAGAGTTATGAAAACTGCTGTTAAATTAATAAAGCATAACGATGTACAATGAACGCATGTATGTGGGGTCGGATGTGGGGGAGTGGAATTTCGAAACGCATATTCCAGTTTCTGATTCGTGCCGTTTCAACAGTTAAAATATTAAATTGTACATGGTTTGTGTACGACCTCAATTTCGCGGTGGGTCAGGTGCACAGAACTGAAAATACATATTTTCAGTTCTGTGGTCCGGTATAAACACTTCATGTTTCTAAAAAGATAATGTATATTGATTCGTAATCGGGGTAATAAAGAATTCTCTATTATTAACGAATTGAAAAGAGAAAGTGTAGGATATTATTTGGGTCTTTTCCTAATAAGGAAAAGCTACTCTTGAAAAGAACTAATGAAAAATGTAGTCTAGACTAATTCGAAATAAGAGCAAATTGACATTTATTTACAAAACGTTCTTTGGCTCAGTGGTGGAGCAGTGGTCTCGTAACCAGAAGGGGGCCCCGGGTTCGAAACCAAATCGATGCAAAGGTTTTACTCGTCGTCGATGGATGAAGTAAGAGAGATAAAGGCCATCAAATGACGGAGTTATTCAATTTTCTATCTCTCTCCCTCTCTCTCACACACACAGACACATCCTTCTCTCTCTCTCTCTCTTTCCCTTTTGTTACTCTCCCTCTCTCGATTACCCCCTCTCTATCTCTTTCTCTCTCTTAATCCTTTATGCTATGTGATGGGAGGGATCAAATCGATTGCCTTCACATGAGAAAGAAGAATGTCAGATACATTTGTTTGCAATGTACACACCCAATGAATATTCAGGATAGTTTATTTCGATGACAATACTTGGTTGCATAACAAATATGTAGCTTTCTATCTCCATTCTGTACAATAAGAAATTAAATCATGAACTTAACATTTCAACATGAAATATCATCTGTACTTGTATTGCACTTGAAGTTTGAACTTTGAAGTTTGAAGTTTATTTGTTCCACATTTACATCAAAAAACAATTTAAATTCTTCTTTTTTTATACAAGCGTATAAGCGTAGATTACAGACACACAAAAAATTAAAGATTTCAAATCAAGTATGATGTACGGAAAATAGGTACGAAGTTTCGAAATGTATAGTTATGACAGGTAAGGTAAAACAATGTAAAATGTGGGGAGCCTAAATAAAAGCATAGCTTGTATGTGAATAGGCTCCCGTACTGAGTAACACAGTATAGTAGGTCTGAATTTAAAAGGTGTTATAGGAGGCGAAAACGGAGTAGTATATTAGTACGAGATTCTAGAGACGTACAAGGAGAGTGAATTTGAGAAGAAAAGAAAAATAGAATAAAGAGTAGAGAAAATAATGAAATAATGATAAGTAGGGAAGGGAAGGAGGAAGAAGAAGATCGAGAGAGACGGAAAAAAATGAAGAAGAAGAGGTAGAAGAAGAAGAGAAAGCAAATTGATGAAATCAATGGCATTGTAAAATAACAAAAACAAAGTCTGTATAACGACCTGTTATATTCGTCTTGTTGTATAAACTTCTATTTCTTGTCGGTTTAACAGTACAATTTTTCCTGTAAGGAACTCTACTTTTTAGAAAAGTTTTATGATCACGGACTTATGAAATTATGAAATATTATGAAATATTGTTTTCTCATTAAGTTAACCCCTTTTTTTTTTTTTTTTTTTTTTTTTGGGGGTTCTTCACTTTTTAACTTGTTTGTTAATGTACAATTTTCGCAATGAATCAATTATTTTCTATTGGTTTAGTCAAAGTAATTTCAGTTGTTCTTCGTCATAAAAACGCATGAATGCACTCACACAAAACACATTTGTAAATATGCATGTATATGCGTATACGCACGTGCATTTAAGTATATACTTTGATTCGATATTTTGTTTAATGAATAATCCCTTAACAGATATATGGATTCTAGAATCGCATGATCATTGCTCTTGTCTCACTTCCACATTTTATTTTTTAAAATGATAATATCAACCTTAATTTTATACATTTTAATGCCCGTAGTCTCTCTAGAAACTTTGAAAATATTCACATATTTTGGGATACACTTTCACCCAAATTCTCTGTTATTGCTATATCAGAAACTTGGATCTGTGATACCCCTATTGTTCCTTTTCATTTTAATAGATGGTTATATTTGTATACATTCAGGTAGAGGAGGTGATGTTGCATTATTGTTACTGTTCGCAACTTTGCATTGATTTATTTGATTCGTTAGATGATTCTGTGAATATTTATGTGTAGATCTTATGTTTGGACTGACCTTTAATTATACAATATATGTTATTTACAGAAAACCTTACTCTGTTATTGGGATTTTTTACAGTTTTATAATGATGCACTTGGTACTTTATCGCATGGAAATGTTGTTATAGCCGTTGTTTTTAATAAAGATCTTCTTAAATTGAATAATGTTTGGGCTTCAAAATTTAATTTAAATCCCAACTCGAATTATAGGTAATAGTGATAATACATTTACTGTGACGTTAAAACTGCTAAAATGACCCCGACAGTAGACTTGAAGAAAGGACGATGACAGCCAAGTTGAGATACTTGCATAAAATGCAGTTCATAACATTGGGCTTGTCTCGATTGTCAGGAATTACTGAGGGAATCATTGACCACAAAACAGTTCAAATTTCGTGACTTTTAGGCTGGTGCACTACAAACGCCCCCTAACGGCCAAATGAAAACATGGTTAATCCAAACTGACGTCATGACCAAACCAACAAAAACTTTCTAAATCTTACATCCCGGCCCCTTAAATGCATAGCCACAGCTAAGCATTTATCAAATAACTTCAACTTCCATTAAAAGAAAATGTCCTTATTTTTCCTTTAACCTATTCAAAAAACAACTTGATATTCAGAATTTACACTTAACTCTGCATAGCACATTCCATAAATTGCGTTTACACAAGTACATGTAGTACATTACAGTGAATGCCTTTAAGGCGAGTTTAGCCTTTAACAAAAAACACTTGTCGTCTAAAAATGTATGCCGACATGTCAATTAAAGTAGCATTTGGCAAAATGATACGTTGCCTTAGAGTACACATCAACTAAATCTTAACACAATTGTTGACACTCTGTAGCAATTAACAATAACAAAGATTGTTAAAGTCCTTAACTTTCCTTACACCACTTTGAGCTTTCTTATGAATTTCCAAAGAAAAATACAAAATATATTAGCTCAGACATAACTCTACCTCTATACATACTCTAGAGCTGCTATCTACTCAGAACTGTGTATTTCAGTACTTGTATTCTTGAAATTAAACTCTCCTTTGTGAGTTTCAAAAAAAAAAAAAAAAAAATATCAGTAACCAACCACTTGATACCACAGGGTTACACACAAAAAATAGATTTTCAAATTCAGAAAATGTTGCTTCTTCGATTAAACTTTCACTATCTTCAGTCTTGAGTAAATTGTCAATTTACATAAAACAGAACTTCAGTTTAAATATCCCTTTCATATATACCGGTATACTCTTTTGGGTCTATGCATCAAATATCAACCAATTTTGGTTCCTTAAAGTTTCAACTTGAACTAGACACTACATATATGTATGCTCACATTAACCAAAAACCTGTTATGATCAAATGATTCTCATTTGTAGTGATCATATATTTAACTCCTGCTCTTAGGAAAAAACATGTAAGAAATTACGTACATGTATGAATATCGTTCGAATAAAATTTCTTTCAGCAATAGTCTCAGTTTAATACTAAAATGAATACATGTATTATGAAGTCCGTTATAGTCTTTCTTCAAGTAATGAATAATAAACATATTATGACATAGTCTATTACAAGGCTGAAATATATAATTTTCTTCAAAATTAGTGTCCACTGTCCTCAAATATAACGTGCCCAATTTTCCTCAAGGGCGCAATGTTACTGCAAATAGTCTTGTATCGAGTCTGAGGAGTGTTTTCTCAATTTCTTGCACTGAAACAATAGTTTGTTGCTGTAAACAAATTCTGTCTTGCTTCGACGTCAGTCTAACTGGAACATGATGATCAGGATCTTTCGCTTGTCACGGATCAGGATATTGCGACACAAAAAATTCACAAGAGGCGGCGCTAGGCTCTCACCTCGCACGTTTAATTCATCGTGCACCAATTAACGTGTAACGAAATATATATTATCTCACATAAGAAATTAACGCTCAAATATAGACTTTCTTCGCTGTGGATCCATTTAAAATAAGATCGCTCTCCATGGTTCACCGATTTACGCTCTCTGCTTCCTCCAAAAGACATAGTTTCTGCACAGGCCTGACTAGGATACCGGTGCTATGTTTCAGCTTCACCGATCTGACGAGCTTGTCTTTCCCAGGATAGGTTTCGATTACTCTTCCCGTTAACCACTTGTTCCTCGGTAGATTATCGATGATCAGCACGATGTCACCTTCCTCCAGATTTCTCGTCTCTTTCAGCCACTTCTGCCGCTGTTGTAAGGAAGGTAGGTATTCCCTCACCCACCTGCGCCAAAATAAGTCTGCCAGGTATTGAATCTGCCGCCAGCGTCGACGTCCATACATATCGTGCTTCTGGAACACATCTGGTGGTAGGGCATTGTTTGACCTCAGGAGCAGCAAATGATTTGGCGTGAGAGGCTCTGCATCCTTCGCGTCATCAGATGTTATGGTGAGTGGACGCCCATTGATAATCGCCTCTACTAGACACATAAGAGTCGTTAAGCCCTCATCATTCAGAACCTGCTGCTTCATGACTGCATTCAAGACCTTTTTCGTAGTTCTGATTTGTCTTTCCCATGATCCACCCATATGGGATGCTGTAGGTGGATTGAACTTCCAATCAATTCCTTGTTGAAGGAGATCATTGTGGATCTTCTCTTGGTTCCATCGTTTCAATCCCTCCCTCAATTCACGTTCTGCACCTATGAAGTTGGTGCCATTGTCGGATCTTAAAATCTCTGGTTGTCCACGGCGTGAAACAAATCTCTGTAGAGCATTCAAAAATGAATCAGTCTCCAATGAATGCAGTACCTCTATGTGTATTGCTCTAATTACCAGACAGGTAAATATACACCCATATCTCTTCACAGAGCTCCTTCCTTGTTTCACCATGTATGGTCCAAAACAATCCACTCCCACGTTACTGAATGGAGGTTTTTCTGGTACCACTCTATCTGTCGGCAAATCTGCCATCTTCTGTTCCACTGGTTTTGCACGTTGACGTTTACATGTGAAACACTTGTTCAGTACATGACGAACTGCTAACCTCCCTCTGATTATCCAAAATCGTTGTCTGAGTAGGGATAGCACATACTCCTTCCCCGAGTGACCACACATAATGTGGTAATGTCTCACCAAAAGCTGTACTACATGATGCTTTGAAGGCAAAATCACTGGGTGTTTTGTCTGCTCTTCTAGTGGTGCATTGTGTAGTCTTCCTCCAACACATATCAATCCTTCGTCTGTGAGTTTCACACTCAATTTAGATAGTGGGCTGGATTTTGCTATTCGAGTGGGTGACCGTTGTTGTGTAGTCTTATTTTGCTGTAAGACTCTGTACTCCTCAGCATAGGTCTGTTGCTGAACGTATCTGACAATGGCTTCTTCAGATGCAGCAATATCCCCAGTGTGTAGTGGCCCCTTGGAATCACTGGTGTTTCCTTGAATCCTGCTCCGCAAGTGCTGCCTCACTCGCAAGATCCAAGCGACTGCTCTTTGTAGTTTGTACCACGATGAGTAGTGTGTCAGCAATCTGTCTACAGCATCAGATTGGTTTGTACCAGTTACAAACACCTCAATTCCCTTCTTCCTCTTTACTTCTGGGTCATCCTCGTTAATGTTTACTGCTGTGGTTGGATCCTTGGGCCAACTATTCTCAGCTTCTTGAATGAATTCTGGACCCACTAGCCATCTGGTGTTTGCCTTCAACTCATCTGCTCCCATACTTCTTGTTGCATCATCTGCTGGGTTGGAATGAGAACCTACATGATGCCATTGACTTGGTTCAGAATGCTCTCTGATGGTTGCTATTCTGTTAGCTACAAATGTGTTAAATCTTTTGTCCTCATTCCTAATGTACTGCAACACAATAGTACTATCAGTCCAGAACACCGACTGCTTGATTGGGAGCTCCAGTTCCCTTCTCAACATGGCATCTAGCTTTACAGAAAGAGTTGCTGCGGTTAACTCCAGTCGAGGAATTGTCATCTTCTTCAGTGGAGCTAGATGTGACTTTGCCATGATCAACCCGCTAGTAGACTGCCCATCAGCATTCCTTATGACCAGGTATGATGCAGCCCCATATGCCATCTCAGAAGCATCAGCAAAGTGATGTAGTTTATGCTCAACTACTTGGCCAAAATCATGTGGTTTGATGCATCTGTTGACCTGGAATTCAGTCATCTTGGGTAGTTCCTGTAACCAGTCATTCCATTTCTCTATTTCCGTGCTTGGAATCTCCTCATCCCATCCAAGTTTACGCCTGGTCAGCTCCTGCAAGATCATCTTAGCCCTTAGGACAAACGGACTGGCGTAGCCGAGAGGGTCGTATATCGAAGATACAATACTCAAGATACCTCTCCTGGTTTGGGGTTTGTCCTTGGGTCTGAACTTGTACAACAAACAATCCATTTCTACGTCCCAACTGATTCCAAGTGCTCTCTCAACCGGAAGAGCATCATGATTAAGATCCAGACCCTTCACATCTTTTGCTCTCTCTTCTTCTGGTATGGATTGCAGGACAAATGGGTTGTTGCTGACCCACTTGGTTAATCTGAAGCCTCCTTCACTGAGCAAGGCCATCAAGTCTGCAGCAAGTTTCACCGCCGTTTCTTCATTGTCAACTGACACCAGGCAGTCGTCTACATAGAAGTTCTTGAGAATGGCCTTAGATGCTTCAGCTTTACCATTACCATCACTGTTTCTTGCTGTCTGACGAAGTGCATGACTGCACACACTTGGGCTCCACGTACCTCCAAAGAGGTGGACACACATCCGGTAGACCAACGGTTGCTTGTTGACGTCTCCATCCTCCCACCACAAGAATCTCAACACATCTCGTTCCTCTGGGGGCACCCTCACTTGGTGAAACATTGCCTCGATATCTGCCATGAGTGCTACTGATCTGAGCAGTACTCCTACCAGGTTGTTGGTAAGATCCGGCCCCTGTAGCACTACATCATTCAAGGATACCCCTCGATGCTTGGCCGCACAATCAAAAACGATTCTCACCTTGCCCGGTTTTTGTGGACTCATGACTGGATGGTGGGGCAAATACCAAACTGGTGTGTCCTTGGGTTGTCCAATCTCCTCACAAACTTCCTCTGCATAGCCTTTCCTGAGGAGGTCCTCTATGCCCTGTTTGTATTTCACATACAAATCTTTATCTCTTTGCAATCTCTTTGCCAATGAATTCAAACGCTGTTCTGCAGTCCACTTGTTGTCAGGCAAGTTAGGTGGTCTCCTTCTGAAGGGCACCGGTAGTTGGAAATGTGCACCTTCTCGTTGGACGTCCCTCTCCCAGATTTCCATTACTTTCTTGTCATTGATAGACATTGCCTTGTTCGTCTCGAGCACATCTGTGGCTTCAATCTTCCAGAACTGGTTGACTTGTTCCTCCAGTCTAACATTACTGTCAATGAAGCTAGATGTAGCTTTGGGTACACCATCTGAACTGGCACCTACAGGTCCACTCACTGACCAACCCAATTTGGTCCTAACAGCATAAGGGCCATGCTGTCCTTTTCTCACCTCGATAGGTATCAAGGCTTCGGGTGAATCCTGCCCTATCAACAGTCCAACTTCATGTCGTTCAACGATTGGGAGGTTGATTCCTTCTAAGTGTTGATATCCTGAAATGTCATCCACATTGGCAATGTGTGTGTCTCTGATATTAATGGTATCTCTGGTGTACACGCAGGGTAGCTTCACACAGTCTGTATCTGGTCCCGTGTCTGCAATCAGACTAATTACTGAGGTCTCTATGGGGCTATTACACTTCTCCAGTGTTGTCAGGCTTAGACTTTGTTTCCTTCCACTTGCATTGAGTTGTCTGGCCAAAGTAGCTGTACAAAATGTACTGGTTGAACCAGAATCCAACAGTGCATATGTATTCATAAAAACATTCTCTCCTTGAGCTCTAACCCTCACCGGAACGATGGGAAGCACACACCTTCCGGCCCCTGTGACACACTTCCTAACGAACCCATTCTGGACTTGGGGGACTTCGTTGTTCTGGGTTTCAACTCGAGCCTGTGTCGGTGTAACCTTTCCTGCAGATGAAGATGCATCTTGTGTGAAATGGAGAAATTTAGTGTGTTTTCTCTGGCATCCTTGTACTGAGCATCTTCTATTCAATCTGCAAAACCTACTGTTGTGGCCAGATTGCAGGCAGTTGAAACAGAGTCTATTGTCCTGAGCAAACTTAAATCTCATTTCAGGTGTCATGGATTTGAAGCTGTCACATCCAAACAAAGAATGCTCTTGCTTACACTTCAGGCACTTCTTGGGCTTTGGGTTGAATGATACCTCCGTAGAGTAGTTACTTCTTGTACTCTTCTTGTTGAAAGTGGGTTTTGAAGTTTCAAGTCTTTTGTCGTTGCTGTCAGATCTCCAAAGACAGGATCATTGGCTTCCTCGGCAGCGTTGGAGACAAACCTAACCATGTCCGAGATATCGGAGAACGCTCCTGTTGTCTGATGTCTCTCACCAATTTCAACCATCTACCCTTAAGGTAATATGGAAGTCTCTCGGCCACCTTCAGCAACTCTCTCTGGCTACTAATTTCCTGCAGTAGATCCAGTGCTCGAAGAGTTTCCATGCTGATCCTCAACTCATCTGCAAACTTCTGCAGCCCCTTCCGATCATTAGCATGGCAAATTGGACCATTGGTAATACGTTTGATCCAGGCCTCTCCGATCTTATACTTGCTGCCAAAGCGTTCCACCAACAGCTCTCTGGCACGTTGGTATCCATACAGTGGTTCCATGACCATACAGCAATGTATGATGCCTTTAACATCTCCTACACAGCATTGATACAACTTCATCAGCTTTGTCCCACTGTCAAGCGAAGATCGACCAATTAAGTTGTCGAAGGACATCATAAATTCATGGAAGTGCAAAGGACTCCCATCAAACTTCATTATCTCTACATTAGACAGACTAATGGCTTCCAACAGTCGTTGTTGCTGAACTTGAGTCTGCAGATAAAATTCTCGGTCGTCTCGTGGTTGATAAGCTTGACCTGACATGGGAGATGAAGCCATTTGCTGAGCTGGATAAGGAATAGTCTCTTCTAGGAGCGCAGGTTCCTTGGCATCATGATTGCTGACATGATGATGTTGTTCCTTAGCATGCTCTGTACTTTCATGCACCTGCTTCACGTTCTGTTGACTGGAACTTCTATTCCCCACACTCGACACCTTACTTCCACTCCTGTGTTGCTCATACACGGCTTCCTCTGCCTCTGCTGCGCTAAGTTTGGCCCGTAAGAGTAGACGTGGTGGAACTCTTCCCAACCTGGCTTGCAGAGTCCTCTGGTTTGACATCGTCGACACCTTCTACTTGACTCATGGTGACGGATGTTAAATGACGCTGTTATGAACTTTGTGTGACGTTAAAACTGCTAAAATGACCCCGACAGTAGACTTGAAGAAAGGACGATGACAGCCAAGTTGAGATACTTGCATAAAATGCAGTTCATAACATTGGGCTTGTCTCGATTGTCAGGAATTACTGAGGGAATCATTGACCACAAAACAGTTCAAATTTCGTGACTTTTAGGCTGGTGCACTACAAACGCCCCCTAACGGCCAAATGAAAACATGGTTAATCCAAACTGACGTCATGACCAAACCAACAAAAACTTTCTAAATCTTACATTTACTAATATGACAAATTGCAAATACCCGAGTAGAACTATATGTACTGACATTACAGATCTATTAACTATATTATCGTTATTTGAGTTAGTTAAATACTCAAACAATAATAACCTAATAATCTCATGTTCGTAAAATCACCAATAAATCTGTCAATGCATTGAGAAGGGGGTTAAATAATATAGATTGGTCATGTTTGTATATGTATTACAATGCAGAACAAATATATAATGTTTTTATTCTCTTGTTGAGTAGATTATATGATAAATATTTACCTCTTGTACCTAATAAATCTAAAAGAACTGGATATTTATTAAGTAGAAGTTAAGAAGAAAAATAAATTGTATAAAACATTTATTCGCAATAGATCTCATGGAAATTAATATAAGTTTAAATCATACCGAAATAAGGTAAATAATTTATTAAAGCAAAAAAAACGATATTATTGTGCTCAATTTGGAGGAAATGAAAAGTAATGTAAAAGGTACATGGAAAATTAAGAATAATTTATTGAACAAAAGAATGCCCTCATTTCCTTTGTATTTTGTAAATAATGATGAATTAATACAGAATGAACAAACTATCGCAAATGAATTTATTTCTTATTCTATTTCTTGTTGTTCTACTTTCCATGATAATATTGCTCGAATAGTTACGTTGTCCCATACTGATTATTTGTGTGATCTTGTATCTGAAACATTATATTTTAATGCTCTAACTGAAAGGAATTGTTGGAAGTTTATTATTATTATTAAAAAAAATTCGTGTGGATATGATAATATAAGTTTTAAAGTATTTAAACAGATAATTTATTCGATAACTAAACTTTTGTAATATTTTTAATAATTTTTTATCAAGTGGTATTTTTCCTAGTAAATTAAAGATTGCAAAAATTATACTTTTCCATAAAAAAGATGATTGTCATTTATTCAAAATTTATCGACCGATATCTTTATTGCCTTGTACATCCAAACTATTGGACAAATGTGTTTATAATCATTCAAATAATTTTCTTTCTCAAAATGATGCACTTTCTGATTGTCAAGTTGGTTTGAGAAAAAACCATTCTACAACCCATGCTTTAATTGATTTACAAGATGAAATAACTTTAGCAATTAAAAATAATAATTTTTGTGTTGGAATATGTTCATGGATTTATCGAAAGCTTTCAATATTGTTGATCATTCAATTCTTTTGTAAAAAAAAAATGTATTCTCACGGAATACGTGGGATCCCATTTAAAAAAAAAAGATTATTTACACAATCGCATATACTATGTTTAAATAATCTATATCCGATTTTCTGTTATGACATGTGGAGTCCCTTAAGGGTCTATACTAAGTCCCTTGTTGTTCTTAATACATATTTAATGATCTGGTTAAATTCTCTGAAAACTTAGAATATTTTATGTACGCCGATGGCACACCTCTTATTTTTACTCAATCGGATACTAGTAATGTTGAAAGTAATGTTAATGAAGAAGTGAATAACGTGGCTAAGTGGCTTAAAGCTAATAGATTAATTCTTATTCTGAGCAAAACCAACTATTGTATATTTCATAATAAAAACCATACTGTTTCAAATTTGTTTAATAATAAGCCTATATCACTTTAAATTAATTATGTATCTATATCTAAGAAAGAAGATGTTAATTTTCTTGGTAAATATGTAGATATTTTGTTGGGATGCACATATTAATAATGTTATAAGTAAAGTGTCAAAATGTATAGGTATACTGCATAAATAAAAGACGTAAACTATGTAACTCTCTCGATATTAATTACACTATATAATTCAATCACATTGTCTTATTTCACATATTGTATTATTATTTGTGGAAATTCAAGTCAAATGAAAATGAACACTCTTTATAAGTTACAGAAAAATGCCCTTCGCATTGTTACAGAAGGTAGTTATACATCTCATTCTGGTCCATTATTCTTCAGATTAAAGTGCTTGAATATTTGTTTATACATGTATATCACAAAGCATTAGTTGGCTTCATTTTTTGTCTTTAATTGCTTCCATGTGTTAGGTAGTTGCATTGTTTCAATTCATAATGAAATTCATGCTTATAATACTAGATTTTGTAATCTATTTCATTTATGGATAGTAAAATCAACTTTTGCCCCAAAATCCGTTAGAAATGTTAAATATATAGTAATGTGAATGCAGACAAACTGGGAGAGTCGGAGCGAAAGAAAAATAAGGTAGAAAGCGACGCAAAGTAGAAGTGTTGCGTGGACATTAAAGAGAGAGAGAGAGAGTGAGAGAGAGAGAGGGGAGGAAACTGTTTTATAACTGGTTTTCTGTGCTTATTCTACCCTCTTATCAAGGAAGGATATTAGACGACTGAACTGTCCATATTAAGTTGATAACAGCGCTGTGTTTTGGCTGTTTTTCCTAATAACATGTGTTATAATTAGAGAATAAAGGTGTTTTTGAGGTTACAATCATAATATAAACTACTATTCACATTGCCCACACACAATGCATTCACAATGTTCCCTTACATACCGAAACATTGACTGACACACACAAATCAAAACACTTTTCCTGTAAAAAAGTAACCTCAAAATTTTTCGTAAAATATTTATGTGCATTTTCTTTTAAAAGTATCATACAAAAAAAAAAACGTATGTTTATAATTGTTTGTCTAGATGATGTAGGTATACCCCTTATGCCTAGGTCACATATGCCCCATACGATTTTCCCTACCCGGCGGCTAAAGGAGATGAAGAGTATTGTATAATTATGTGCATTTTCTTTTTAAATGTATCATACGAAAAAAACGTATGCTTATAATTGTTTGTCTAGATGATGTAGGTATACCCCTTTATGCCTAGGTCACATATGCCCCGTACGATTTTCCCTACCCGGCGGCTAAAGGAGATGAAGAGTATTGTATATTTCTGTCACAAGCATTAATACTACATGCATGTTATCTGTTTTTGTAATTCATCTTTCATGGGGCATTGAGTTCAAGTATGACTCCTTTCTGTATTCTTCATTTAAATATTAAGAGATATATTATATGCCACAACCACACACCAACATGGAATGAGTATTTGAGAAAGAGAGGAGAGAGAGACAGAAAGTGGTAGAATGGCGGAGAAAGAAAGAGCATATGAGAGAGAGAGAGAGAGAGAGAGAGCAATATGAGAGAGAGGCAGAGAGGGAGGTAGAGATAATAAAAACCGAGTCAATAATTATTCGATAATTTCACAAAAAAGGCCAACTTTGCACGACAAAAACTCTGTATTCATGCAGAAGCCCACTTTGTAATCGCAATGGGGGTCAAAGTTCAGACAGGGAAGTGCACTACTTTGCGTATCAGAAGTCACTTATTTGCACTTAATCAATCGAATCAGAGCAGTTTTAGTTTGCAAATCATGATCCTGCTTTCCAAAATGTTATACATAATCCTATACAGCGTATGAACAGAAGTGCTAGAAAACAAAACAGACAGAGTCAGAGGAAGTTTATAAAAGAAAAGATAAGCAAGTGGTTAGGAAGAATATCATAATGATATATTACGTAGTAATCGTCACAATATTCCGTTTAATGATAAGGAGAAACAGGAATTAAGCGATAGACAGTGAATGAAATACTAAATCAAACTTCATATTTGTTAAATATAAGAAAGGAACATTGGCAAGATATCAATTATCACAGAACAAATAAACATTCTTCCCTTTGATATAAAAAGTTTTTGGCTATTATAAAATTTGATCTTTCTTCTTTTCTTTCTTTCTTCTATATAAGGAACTATTAACTCATATTTCAGCCACTGTGTATAGGCATGCTGCAAAACCAAAACTATTTAAAATAGAAAGAGGGATGATCAATTGAAAGTGATAGGGGCGTCTAATCATTGATGAAATCGGTTGAAAATCATCATTTGCATTCAAGATCCCGACGTATTCAAGGTTCATGTGCTACAGCATTTTTAGGAGTAGGCCTATTGTTTTATTATTTCATGCCCACACTTTTCACATGTGCAACGCGTCAACATTTGCTTCCACCTAACTGTATGAAGTAGGTCATAGTCCTCGAATTTAGGGCATATTACCGAGGGGGGAACCCTGATTTAGGGGTTTCGAGACATGGGATTTGTAAAAGGTTGTTCGGTTTGAACGTGTTCAGGGCTACTCCCTGCACAATTTCTAGGTTATGCTGCTGACAAAAAATGGTGCCCTGAACATGTTCATAATCCAACGACCTTAACAGCATTCCATGTTTCAAAAACTTACTTTTCCCCCTAGGTATATGTCTTTTGTGAGCAAGCGCTTCGTTAAGTATTATTTAATTCACCCGTTGCGAATAATTGAATTACAAGAGTCAGAATGCTAACAGCATACATTACGTGTTGATATGGCTAGGACAAGCCATAATGTCTGTCCGACCTTGCAACAATTAATTTTTGGAATTTTCATGTTGACTTTTGAGATACAGGAATATATAATATGTGAATGTAATAGCTCGTCACTGTAGGTAAACGTTTTGAAAATCATTTAGTAGTGGTTCGAGTTAGAAACTATTTTAGGAACTTTTCTTGCGGGTTGGAATTAGTCTTCTGAGGTTGGTTGAGGGTGTGCACATAACAAAAGACCTGTCGATCGTAAAAGTGAAGTCCTTTCTTGCTAACGGATAACGTATGTTATAGGCTAAATACCCTAATTGTTTCAAATTCTCATGAATGCCCTAAAAAGAGTTGCTTCAATATTTTGAATACAATAGACCGGTTTACTAACATATTCAAATTTATGGATTTTCTTTCCAGGGGATCTAGGGACAAATTTTTCCATTAACCTGTTATTAACTAATGAAGCACAATACTTGGAATCCAGTCTGCATACACTACGTGTTGTTATGTCGGGCAATACTCGGGCAAGCTCTCAGGTTGTAAAGAACAACTGTAGTGAAAGTTGATTGAAAAACGTACTTTTCTCTCCTTTGAAATTAATGTTGTTATATATTGGTCATTCATCACATATTTTTCTGTCATTTCCATCATAACGTTATAAACATGTTTACTCTAGATATCACACAAATTTTGTGCATCTTGGACATATTGATTCTATGTATGTATGTTGCTCAACATTGTACATGCAATATCACTCAAGGTCCTCAAAGTCTATATTGGAATAGCGCTACCTTGGGCCCAACTGATCCTGCAGTCAAATAGTGAAAAAATGGGACTGATTTGAGGACAGAATTAATTGCCCAAATTCCAGGACATCCTGGTGCATAAATGAGGCAAAGAGTTTTTAACGGAGTGAAATGAACGGAACGACTGATGCAAGAATAAATGTTCAACAATGCTCCCGTAAAGACTTATGTCTATTGTTTATTTTCTTAGGCCTCAAACGCAATCACAGTGAAAATTGCTGCAAATTCCAAGTCAGGAAACATCTAGTTTCGCTTTTCTAGTGAAAAATCTGTCCACTATAATGAAGAGTGATATGTCTTGTTGACACTTGCCCGCATCTGGTTTGCGCATAGTTTGCGCATAGACACATACTCTTGCGTGCCAATGCGGGAAGTATTCGTGGTAACGTGCGGGATGATGCGGGCCGTGCGTGAAATGCGTGACAGAATTTTCAAAATGTTCAAAATTTTGGCACGACAATTTTGTTTGGCAACGTTCGTGAACGATGCGCACCCTATGCGCTACCTAGTCGTGCCAGTGCGCGCCGATGCGTGTCCGTTGGCTTAGTGGCACGCATGTTCACGACTAGTTAACGACCAATTTGCTCACAATTTGGCGCATACTTCCGCGCAGTTTTCGCATGCCATGCGCATAGTCTACGAATGCGTGTCCTGGTGGTTACGCATTGTGTGAACTATTCGTAAATTAGACGTGACCCTATACGGACTGCGTGCCACTAATTGGCACGCATTGGCACGCCATAGAGCGGGGCAGTGCGGGACCAAAATGCGTGCAAGTGTCAGCGAGGCAATATACTCTCTTCACAACGCAGCGTAAAACAGTGGCAGTGTGGCACCACGAACAGTGAACTATTCGCTCACTCAACCTACTCAAGTCTACTCAATCTGAAGGGTAAAACTTCCTCGAGCCGTAGAGTGAACTCTCCAACAGAACCCAGAGTGAACTACTTTATTGAATACAAATATAAAGGCCGAGAAGAGTCGTCAAATAAAGATTTCTAAAAGGAAGGAAGAGACTTGTTTTTAAAATGTTAAAATCGGTACGTAACATTATTGATAATAATATTGATAATATAGGGATATTGTGGAAAGTGTCTTCAAATCAATCTCCAAAAATACACAATCGGGTAGCACGCATATTCAATAATACCCCTTGGGATTCATCGGGAAGTCGCATCCTTGAAAACCTTGGATGGGATACACTTGAAAAAAAAAGGAAACAAAATACCGTTGTAATGATGTTAAATGGGTTTAATCAAGCAGCCCCTTTCTTATCTAATCATCACATTTTCATTCCGAGAAAGACCACATGATATGCGACGTGGCAATCTTTGTGTTGAGACGATTCAAGCAAAAACTGACTCGGCTAAACGTACCATTTTTATGTTTATGTTTTGTGCAATTCTTAACTGTATGACACACAGGCTGCATGCCAGAACAAACACAGCTTTATTACATTTTTTAAAAACGATTGAAAACTTGTAATTGCTGTTTATTAATGAGTACTCGAATACTTATAATTTATTAAGGGGGTATGTAATTCTGTCATGTTTAAGTTTAACATTGTTGTGTTATTGTTTTAAATAAATCTTTTGCATTAACAATGTTTTATGTTTCTGTTTGGGTATTTTGAATGATTTTTATCTTTCTGGTAGTTATTTTAGATGGTAAAGCGTTACTCATATCTGTGCTTTTTATATTGATTATGCGATTTCTTATTATATTTCGTTGCTATAAGCGTTTTACAGGGAAGTGTATTTTCCCTCTTTATACAGCTGTTCTTATATGTATACATTATTTTTATACTCCTTTTGAACTGTTAAACTTTTGAACTTTTGAACCCTTAACTTTGTCAATCTTTTGAGTAGTAATGTTATGTGTTTTATTGTTTGCTATAAGATTGTATATTTTTGGGTTAATTTTTATACTATCACTTTTCATTTTCTTTTATTTTAAATACATGTATTAATATATCAGTATTTATTTTTCAATGTTTTCAATTGTTCTATTGTTTTAATGTTTGACACGGCCCCAACGGAATCCAGTCTTGTCACTGTTTGGGCTTTACTGTGTATAAATAGATAAATTCAATTCCATTTAACAAACATACAAACAGACAAAACAAAGCGATAATAATTTGGGGTATGCGAAACAGAATTTTTTTAACCCTCAAGAAAACAAAGGCAAAACGTATTTTAAAAGATTCAAGAACATATCGCATTACACTCGACAAAAATTAGTACAGTAACATCACCCAAGACAGGATATTGGTCGTCGAAAGGCATTGTTTATATCGAAACTTAAAATAAAAACCGGATAAAAGCCAAGAGTATCAGCCACAAGCCATGAAGTAATCGTTAAACATCATGTCTTTATATAATGAGATATTAAAGAGAAGGTTGAGTTCTGGGAAGAGGTGAAAAATAATTTGTGAGCGTTATCATTGTTATTATGCAAGTGTGGAAGAACATCAGATAAAAAAATGTTTCTTGAAAAGAATGGCTCTTCAAATGCCTAAATATTGTTAATATGGCATGTAACAGCATACAAATCGCATGTTCGTGTAGTCCCATATACATATTTCTGTGTACAGTGCTTGTAACTTTACCAAGACTGGGCCAAATTTCTTATAATTTTGATGATTCCAGAACCTTGCAGTACACACCAATAGTTAAATGCTAGATGATCAACCTTTTCTGATCTATTCCACACCGTTTCTTTCACTATGCAATGGCATGACCAGAACACAACTTTATCTTTAAATCTATTTGATTAAATCCATGGGGTGTTTTTTTCTCATCGAGAGTTTTTCCTTTATAGCGTCTTTCCTCTTGAAATCTACGTATCACAGTTCCTTGTTTGCTCGATATGAAGCATCGTCATTTTTCATTTTTCATTGTTATTTTGTGTCTCTGATCATGTTATATATCTAAGAAATTGATCACGTAGCTTAACCGACGCTTCATTTCATTTTGCATCTCACGGTGTTTCACAATCTCGACTCTTGTCTCATTTCAAGTAATATTTGAACTTAAGCATCTTTGACTCAGCACATGTTACTTTGAGATGATTAATTCTTAAAATAATACGCACTAAGAAGAGGGAAGAGGAACAATGTTGATCAAGGTATAAATAAATGAAGTGCTTAAGATGATGAGAACAATCTTGAAACAAGTCTGCCGATAAAGGATCTAATTTTAGACAAGCGTTAACTCTCTGCCGAGAACCGAGTCTCTGGACTGCAATCTTACTAGGTGTATCATGTTCATAGACGCTGCATATTTGGCGAAAGGAAGGTAGATGCTTGTTTCAAAAGTCAAAGACAAATGGCACAACTGGAAATGAAATGGTGTCACAGAGATCTGAGGCTGAAAAGCGCGTACAATATAGGATAAATGAACGGAAAGGGCACAGGAGAACAGTTGTAGGAACTACTGAATTTTCATTTCTGCTGATATCTCTCTGATGTAGTCCAGGACTTGGTGTGTATTGACCTTCTTGGGAAGCAAAAAGGACCATCCAGTCAACTCTTGGAACAGCTTGGTAGGCCAAAGGTAGAATTGGTGCTTAAATCAATCCAACTATTACATCAAGTGGTGATATTCTGGGTATGTGATGCAAAAATACTTTCTTAGCAGTCAACTAAAACAATCAAAAAACACATTTTGAGAAGGCATGAAAAACGATTTCTTCAGCCGCAAAGACTTCATCGTTCTACCGTGAATATTTCCTTTTAGGATAGGCCTAGGTTTCATTTAAGAACAAAAGGCTGACTCATCGTAATCATCTTTACGGACCGAGCACTACTTCGTTTTTCATTCAGTTGTCTTGCATCAATTCAGTATCAGCGACCTGTTGTTTGGAACTCATGATGGCTGTGTACGCTCACGCAATAAGCTTCATAGTACTGTGTGGATTCACTTTGCTATATGGTGTGGTGATGGATCGCACCAGCATAACTCTTAATCATACGTGCTCGGAAAACTCGAGTGACCATAGCGCCAATTGCTCATATCGCGGTCTTACATCGGTTCCCGGAATCTTCCACACGACTTGCGTTCCCTCAACGTTTCTAATAATAACATCTCTATGCTCCTGGACAAATCGTTCGTGAACTATACACAGCTAGAAACTTTAGACGCTAGTTATAACTCCATCTACCTCATTGAGAATGAAACATTTCATGCTCTCCTGCTACTTAAGGTATTAATGCTCCATCGCAACAGTATCAGTGTCCTACCCATTTCCCTCCTGGAGAAGAATGTTCATCTATCCTTGCTAATCCTACATCATAATAGACTCAAGGAATTCCTCGCATCTTTGGAAACAATCTGCAAACTACTCAGTTTGCAGAAGATGGGAGGACGCATGCGGATGTAAGAATTTGTCACGTTTTGATTTGTCTTTTAATAAAGTCAGATCACTAGAGCAAGGAGATTTTGTAGCTTTACGGAATTGCTCCTTCGATAGATTCAACTTGAATTATAACGATATAAAGATTCTCCCTCGTGCCGTTTTCACGGATCTATCAGCAGTACATTTACTCATCAATTATATATCATTGGCTAAATTCCACGCCGAGTCATTTCTGGGTAACAAGGCAATAGTAAAGGCGACAATAACCAGGTCGGGCATAAGATCTATTGTACCCATGAATACATCGGAAATACCAAGAGATCTTTTTCCAGGTATAATAAAACTTTACCTACCAAACAACAAATTGATAACTATTCCAAAGTATGCTTTAGATGGTTTCGAAAAACTCCAGGTACTAGACATTGGATCCAATCATTTATCTAGCCTTCATAATGACTCATTTTGTGGACTGAAGTCGCTGGTTAATTTGGAACTAGCTGTAAACGAAATTAAGTCGCTTCCACGAGGATCTTTGCTTGCGCCGAAAAGCTTGAGAGCATTGATTTATCACGTAACGACATTGCTGTATTAGATCCTCAATGGTTCGACGGAAGCCACCGTCTCAGCACTTTGACATTCTATCAAAGCAAGATTGATGAAATCAAAACTATACCATGGAACACAACAAATCTTCAAACTCTTATCTTAGCCAATAACAACCTTAACTCCGTGAACAGAAATACGTTCGTTGGTTTAAAAAATCTAAAATGTCTTGATTTCTCCAGGAATTATAAGCCTCTGGATATATCCGTAGATGCCTTTGAAGAAACCAGTTCTTTAAAAAGATCATAATGAAAAATTTGGTCAAATTCACCATGACTGGTTCTTTCAGAAACATGCATCAACTACATTCCTCGATATGTCCTATCTTCATAGTCGCTTAGAAATTACTTCCCGTGGCCAATTTAGTCATACGTCGGCGCTGAGGACTCTAAACATGTGCAGAACTTACATCAAAGCCGAAGATCTAGTCCATTTAAAAGCAATAGATCACTGTTTTCAGGACTGGTCTCGTTGCACACCCTAAACTGCAACATAACTTATTCGATGATTTCCACCAGGTTCCTAACGCATTTACCACACTTTGGAATCTTCATGAGCTAGATCTGTTTGAGTGTCGCATACAACAAATTGACTCGGGATATTTAGGAATCTCACGTCACTAACATATCTCTCGTTGGCCGCAAACTTTATTAGAATCATTCCCAAGAAAGCTTTTCAGGATTTACAGAATTTACGTACCCTGAAACTAAATTCTAACTCTATTACAGTTATCGAGAAGCAATTATTTTCTAGAACTCCCAGTCTCCAGTATCTATACCTCCAGAATAATCAAATCTCCACGATAGATCCTTTCACACTAATTCCAACAAGTCTAAAGGTGTTAATCATTGCTCATAATCCCTTCACATGTACCTGCCAACTTGCGTGGTTCAGGGAATGGCTGGACAAGGTGAATACAACAATCGATCAAAGAAATGAGACTCATTGCTCTAGCACTTCCTTCAAATCGCTTAGATATCAGACTATCTGGTCGTTCCATCCTAAAGATTACTGCGGGTCAATATCTATCTTATTGTAGGTGTATCTTTGGCAATCGTGACCGTTCTGTCGCTAAGTGTCCTCGTGTACCAAAAGCGATGGTGGCTGAACCACAAACTATTTCTCTTAAAGTTGGCCATCCTTGGTTATCAAGAAATCATTGAAAATCAAGGTCCTGAGGACTACGAGTATCAGCTTAACCTCTTGTTCCGTGAAGATGATGGGTGGTGGATCAACGATTGCATGAAGCCATTCCTGCAGGGAGGATGCCACATCTGGAGCATATCGTTTTTGGGGATAGTGGCCTTCATCCAGGGTCTTTCTACTTAAACGCCATCTACGACGTCATCGAGAACAGCTACAAGACGGTCTTGTTGCTTAGCAACCAGTCAGTGGAGGATACCTGGTTCATGACCAAACTCCGTATGGCCGTGGAGCATATGAATGACACCAAGTTGGAGAAGGTCATCCTCATATTTTTAGAGGAAATCGATGATGACCACCTACCGTATCTTGTAAGGCTGTTGCTGAGTCGGAACAAACCTTACTTGCTGTGGATGATGATGAAGATGGACAAGAACTCTTCTGGGCAAAGTTTGAGAAGAGCATGAGGGCTAACAGGGAAATGAATAATGTAATTCCAGTTTAGTAACAGATCAAACAAACGTGGCTTCTTACACTTTCATGGAAGAGCGCGTGTCATGACTCGTAGTTGTAACTGGATGTCAGTTACAAAAAAACAATTAAAAAAACGTTCCTTGCGTCGAGATTAGTGTGCATACATGCAGGCAAATCCGACGTGACATGCGTCTTTAAATTATGTTTGTCTCATTCAAATTCGGTCTATTTCAAAACTTTTGAACATACATGTAATCAAATTTTATACGAGGAAGTATTGCAAAGGACTCACACTTTCAACTCCCAAAGAAAGATGAGGTTTTATCTGTGGAAGTGAAGTAGTTCGTTCTTTGTCAAGAATATAAAGGGAACGTCGCTAAGGGTGGAGTAGAATATGACCCCAACATACACACAAAGACACACACACACACATCACTTACACGCACCCATCCCTACAAACACATACAGAGCATTACTTTTAAATATGTCGTGGCTTTTAGTTATAGGCAAATAAGGTTTAAAGTGTTACTAGTTAATGAACAATTTGAAATTGTAATAAGTGAAGTCTTAATATCATGCAGGCCTAGAGCAAAAGCATTTCCCTTTGCTGATACAGTTATGATAAATGCTGTTGGAGTAACATAGCATAACCTTGTACAATGAACGCATGTATGTGGGGTGGAATTTCGAAACTCATATTCCAGTTTCTGGTTCGTGCCCTTTCAACAGTTGAAATATTGAATTGTACATGGTTTGTGTGTGACCTCAAATTCGCGGTGGGCCAAGCAAAGAACTGAAAATACGTATTTTCATTTCTGTGGTCAGGTATAATCAATGCATGTTTCTATTAAAGATAATGTACATTGATTCGTAATGGGTGTATTAAAATTATCTACTGTTAACGAATTGAAAAGAGAAAAGAAGGATGTTATTTATGATCTCCTCTTGAAGATTCGACAAATTCGATATAGAGCCAATTAACATTTATTCACCAAACGTTCTTTGGCTCAGTGGTAGAGCAGTGATCTTGTAACGGGAGGCCCCGGGTTCGAAACCAAGTCGATGCAAAGGTTTTACTCGTTGTTGATGGATGAAGTAAGAGATCAAGACCATCAAATGACGGAGTTTTTCAATATTTTTATCTCTCTCTCACACACACACACACACCCCTTCTCTCTCTCTTTCCTTTTTGTTTTTCTCTCTCTCTCTCTTACCCCTTTATGCTATGTGATGTGAGGGGGCAAATCGATTGCCTTCACATGAGAAAGAAGCATGTGAAATGTAATTTCTTGCAAGGTACACACCCTATGAAAATTCAGATTTATTTCGATGACAGTACTTGGTTGCATGAAAATGATGTAGCTTTCAATCTCCATTTTGTACAATAAGAAATTAAATCCTGAACTTAACATTTCAACATAAAATATAATCTGTACTTATAATCAGGCATTTTGAAATATTTCTTTCCCCCTGTTTTTTTCCTTCACTTTTAACCTGTAAATAGTTTGTTAATATACAATTTCCGCAATGAATCTATTGGTTCAGTTGAAGTAGTTTAAGTTGTTCTTCATATATATGTCATAAAAATTCATGAATGCACTCACACAAAACACATTTGTAAATATGCATGTATAGGCCAATGCGAACGCACATGCATGAGTATTTTATTCGATATTTTTAATGAATAATCCCCTGACAGATGTTGATCCCGAAATGGCTTTTAGATTGGCATGCCGATCGCTCTTGTCTCACTCCCACTGAATTTAAATTAAATATACACAATAATAATATCAACGTTAGTGTTATACATTTGTGTGTGTGCGTGTGGGTGTGGTTGTGTTTGTGTATGCTGTGTGGGTGTTCATTTGTGTGTATCTATAATATGTAGTATCTTATTACACTATATTGTTATTTTTTGGGTAACGTGTACAACCATGTAATCTTGATATTTATTATTTATGTCAGGGACTATTACTTACAAGTTTTCCAAACTTCCTTTTTAGTCTCCAATTTCTTCATTCCAGAATTGCAAGATTATGATCGTTTTTAATGTTACTTTTGTATATATATTATCTTATGGTTTTATGATCGAAAAAATGAATTGAATTGAAAATTTTAATGCCCGTAGTCTCTCTAGAAACTTTGAAAATATTCACATATTTTGGGATACACTGTCACTAAAATTCTCTGTTATTGCTATATCAGAAACTTGAATTTATGGTACCCCTATTGTTCCTTTTCATTTAGATGTTTATACTTTTAAACATTCAGATAGAATAATCGGTACAGGAAGTGGTGTTGCATTATTTGTACTGGTCGCACTGATTTATTTGATTCGTATGATGATTCTATTTTTAAATATTTATTCGTAGATCTTATGTTTGGAATGACCTTTAAATATACAATAAGTGTTATTTACCAAAACCTTACTATGTTATTGAGAATTTTTTTACAGTTTTATAAAGATGCACTTGGTACTTTATCGCATGGATATGTTGTTATAGACGATGATTTTAATATAGATCTTCCTAAATGTAATAATGCTCAAGTGATTAATTCTGACGCTTGTAAATTTGTAAAAATAAACGCCTTGTTTGGGCTTTAAACATTTGATTACAATCCCAACTCGTATTACAGGTAATAGTGTTACATTAATTGATAATATGTTTACTAATATGACAAACTGCAAATGCACGAGTGGAACTATATGTACTGACATTACTGATCACTTACCTATATTTTTCGTATTTGAGTTAGTTAAATACTCCCGATCTCATGTTCGTAAAATCACCAAGGAATCTGTCAATGCACTGAGAAGGGGGTTAAATAATATAGATTGGTCATTTTTGTATATGTATCGCAATGCAGAACAAATTTAAAATGTATTTATGCTCTTGTTAAGTAGATTATATGATAAATATTTACCTCGTGTACCTAATAAATTTAAAAGAACTGATATACCTAAGCCATGAGTTACTGGATATTTATCAAGGAGTATTAAAAAGAAAAATAAATTGTATAACACATTTATTCGTAATAGATCTCATAGAAATGAACATAAGTTTAAATCATACCGAAATAAAGTAAATAATTTATTAAAGAAAGCAAAGAAACGTTATTATTTGTGCTCAATTTTGGGAAATGAAAAGTAATGTTAAGGGTACATGGACAATTTTAAATACTTTATCGAACAAAAGAATGCCCTCATTGCCTTTGTATTTGTAAATAACGATGAATTTATACAGAATGAACAAACTATCGCAAATGAATTTATTTCTTATTCTATTTCTTGTTGTTCTACTTTGCATGATAATTTTGCTCGAATTGATTCGTTGTCCCATGCTGATTATTTGTGTGATCCTGTATCTGAAACATTATATTTTAATCCTATAACTGAAAATGAATCGTTTTAAGTTTGTAAATTATTAAACTACACTAATTCGTATGGATATGATAATATAAATTGTCAAGTATTTAAACAGATAATTTATTCGATAACTAAACTTTTGGTATATATTTGTAATAATTGTTTATCAAGTGGTATTTTTCATAGTAAATTAAAGATTGCAAAAATTATTCCTGTCCATAAAAAAGACGATTGTCATTTATTCAAAAATTATTGACCGATATCTTTGTTGCTTGTATATCCAAACTATTAGAAAAAGGTGTTTATAATCGTTTATATAATTTTCTTTTTAGAAACGATGTACTTTCTGATTGTCAATTTGGTTTTAGAAAAAAACATTCTACAACCCATGCTTTAATTGATTTAAAAGATAACATAACTTTAGCAATTGAAAATGATGATGTTTGTATTGGAATATTTATGGATTTATCGAAAAGTTTCGATATTGATGATCATTAAATTCTTTTGTCAAAATTGTATTTTTATGGAATACATGGGATCCCATAATTTGTAAGGGATTATTTACACAAACATATACTATGTTTAATATTCTACATCCGATATTTCTGTTATGACATGTGTAGTCCCCCAAGGGTCTATCCTAGGCCTCTTGTCGTTTTTAATATATATTAATGATCTAGTTAGATCCTCTGAAAATATGTTATTTACGCTGATGACACAACTCTTATTTTTACTCAATCGGATACTAAAAATTGTGAAAGTAATGTTAATGAGGAAGTGAATAACTCACTAAGTGGCTTAACGCCCCTCTAAAGTGTTGGGAGCCCCACATTCGCCAACATTTGATGAACTTAAGTTTCATTTAAATTGTATCATTATGTGAAAGATGATCTTATTTAAGACACACTTCTGTAAGGATCACCCAAAATTGTTTGAAGACAAATATTGATGAAAACAATACATAATTTTGCGTTTTTGTTGTTCGCAGAAAACCTAAATTTTGTATTCTTTCATCAATATTTGACTTTGTTTTGGAAATCCTTGCAGAAATGTGTCTTAAATGACATCCTCTTTCACATTATGATACAATTTAAGTGAAATTTTGCCATAATGAGTGGGGCTCCCAAAACTTTAGAGGGGCTTTAAAGGTTAATCTGAGCAGAACCAAATATATGTATATTTCATAATACAAACCATACTGTTTGAGATTTGTTTAATAATAGGCCTATATCACTTAAAACTAATTATGTTTGTATATCTAAGAAAGAAGTTGTTAATTTTCTTGGTAAATATGTAAATAATAACATTATTTGGATGCACATATTAATAATGTTGTAAGTAAAGTTTCAACATGTATATGTATACTGTATAAATTAAAGACTTATGTACTTCTCTCGATGTCATTTACACTTTATAATTCACTCATATTGTCTTATCTAACATATTGTTCAGTTATTTGGGGAAATACAAGTCAAATGAAAATGAACACTCTTTATAAAGTTACAGAAAAAGGGCCCTACGCATTGTTACAGGAAGCAGTTATACACCTCATTCTGATCCATTATTCTTAAGATTAAAGTGGTTGAATATTTTTGATTTGTTTAAATATCACAATGCATTAATAGTTGGCTTCATTTTTTTTTCTAAAATTGCTTCCATGTAAGATAGCTGCATTGTTCATGCTAATAATACTAGATTTTGCAATTTATTACACTTATGGAAATTAAAAACAGCTTTAGCCCCAAATCAGTTATTAATGCCTAATCTTTCATTTGGAATAATTTACCACAGTGCATTCGTCTCTTTAAAAACCTTTTATTGTTAAAAAACAGCTGAAATCTAATTTTTATTCTAAATATGATTAATATAATAATACTCACCTGTATTATATTTGTTTTTCTTGTTCCCAGTAGTTTTTCTTTCTTTCTTGTTTCTTTTTCATCCTCCTTTGTTATGCTTAGTTTGAGCATTCTTAAATGTATTATTTAAAACTAAGATTACTGTAAAGTACAAGGCCTTATACAGGCTTTCCACAGTTGACATATTTTTAATGATTTGTATTTTTCTGGTATAATGTATATGTTATATTTTGATTGTATTTTGAAATGAATAAACGAACGAACAAACAAACGAACAATAATGATATTTTGAATATCTATCTGTTAATTGTAATTACTATTTTTTCCAGTAAAAAGGACATAATAACATTTCAGTATAAATATTAACAAAATGATTGTTTTGGTAATATACAATTAGATGCATTACACTTTATACAAAGAGAAAACGATATACATAGTAATGTGAATGCAGACAAACTGGGAGAGTCGGAGGGAAAGAAGAAAGATAGAAAGCGACGCAAAGAGGAAGTGTTGTGTGGATATCAAAGAGAGAGGGAGAGAGGGGGCACTGAGAGCCTCTGAATAGACTGTACTTGAACCGATACTACAATAAAGGTGCGTTAGATACTCGACTACGATCACTTAGCGAATGAGTGTCTTGTTTGGGCATCAGTATAAAAAGGTACATGTATGAGAGTAAAGGGTTTTAATTTTCATAATTATAAATCAGAATAATCTTCTTGTGAAACTGTTTTATACCTGATTTGCTCTGCTTATTCTACCCTCTTATCAAAGAAGGATATTATACGACGACTGAACTGTCTATAGTAAGTAACAGTGGTGTATTTGGTTGTTTTCCCTAATATCATGTCCTATAATTACAGAATAAATGAAGCATACAATTAGTATATAAACTACTATGCACATTGCATTCACAATGTTCCCATTCATAACGAAACAATCTTGCCTCACACAAATCACTTTTCATGTACAATACTAACCTTAAAACTGTTCATAGGATATTATTTTACGTGCATTTTCATTTTAAATGTATCATACGTATGGACGTATGTTTATTAAAAAATATAGATGATGTACATGTAGGTTTACCCACGTGTAAAACCTGATTTTCACCCATTGCTAATATATGTTTGGGCATGAATACAGATCTATCTGAAAGACAATAATGATGTTGTATTGATCTAATCATTAAGATCGGTTTTTGAAAACTCCTCACCCATCTCCTGAAAGTCGGGTTTCAGTAGCTCCAGCCAGTAGGCGAGCTTCTTAGGTTTGTCCAGCTTTCATTTTCGAACTTTGCTACATCTGAAAACAGGATTGAAAAAGAGAAGCATATGAGCATGTTAGAACAATGGTAGGAGAGATACGCTCTAAAATAATTAGTTTGGTTTCGGTTTTAGGTTTGATTTTATATCATATTTCACATTTATCGTCACACAATTTTGTTCACGAG
>CP137672.1:31008231-31121102 GCA_037976565.1 Mesocentrotus franciscanus | reverse complement strand
TTTTTTGAGGGTTATAGGATACTGCGCCATAACAATAGTATTACAGTGTATTCTCTCCATATTCAATGTCGATAAATGGCTATGGCGTAGCTGCAGGGAGACAGAGGGCAAGCGTACCCTATTAAATGGCGAAAAGAAGGGGAGAAACAAAGACGAAGATAGAGAGAGTGGAAAGCAACATGAAGAAAAGAAGGTACAAGCCCATTCGTCATTTTCCCCTTACTCGAAGGACTTGTTCTTCGTATTTCATTTCATTACCGAGTAAAGCCGATGCCTCCTCCCTCCCTCATGATAGAAAATTCGTTGGACCAAGGCTACAACACTGGTAGCACTGATAGTGTATATTGTGTGAGCCAGAGTGATTCTGGGTGCATTTGGACTATTTTGAATTTGCTATCATTGCAATCGAAATATTACACTGAGTACAGGGCTTGTTCTTTGTTCTTGTTTTTAATATTATACCTTCCATTGTTCTTTGTGTATCAAAACATTCAAGACAAGGAGCTTTTCTAGAAGAATAATGTCTTTGTTCAGAAAAGTGGATTGTTTGTTTTGTTTTGGAGAGGGGATTTGAGCTACAGAGCCCCCCATCCCCACCTCAAAAAAAAAAATTTAGAACTGTTAAAACAATTTTTCACCTGGTTCGAGCACCAGAAGTAGAGTCCTAGTATGAAGACACCGAAGATGAGCCCAGGCCACGGAAGATCACCGGACTTGGCATCCTGAAGATATGCCACGTTTCCTCTTGCGGGATCCCGCAGCTTGTGTTGGCGTAGATCTGGTCGTGTTAGAATGGCAGTCATGTAGAGCAGACGAAGGTTCCCGATGCCACCAATTTCTGCTATTGCTGCATGATGGTCAGAAGCATTGAAAAACTATTGGATATATATTTGATTTAGAGATGAATAATACCAGCGCGGTATCATGACATAGGTGTCGATCTTTGAAGCAGGTGATTGCTATTTTTAAAAATCTCTTTATATGCATTCAGGGACGAATCATCCACAAATTTGAACACACTTGTAAAGAGATATATTGAAGAAAAATGAATAAAAATGGCAGCCCTATGGTCCAAGTGCTGGGAGATTCTACCTTGATGTTAATCTAGTAGACCAACAAGAAAGACTGAATCAGACATTTGAATATTAAACACATTGGAATAGATCTTTTAAGGAAGCTTTAATGGTCAGGGGCGGATCTAGCTTTTTGCTAAGGGGGAGGGAAGGGGTGACCAAATGACGATGGAGGCGATTTTTTGTTTTTTGTGTGTGGCTATTGTGAACCCCCGGCCCACGTGATATTTTCGTGGCATCTACACAATGGAGACCATACAAAGCAATGCATGATAACGTCTTTTAAATCAAGTAACAGTTTAATACACAGTTATATCCAGAGTTATCATGTGTTTGGTTAAGTTACCAGATGAGTTGAATATCTTTGCACAATAAAATTATTTGCACTTGAAGGTTTCTCTCCAGTGTGCGTTTTTTTCTTCTTTTGTTTGCGGCCCAAGGGGGTTTAAACGCCCTACGTACCCCCGTAGAAGGTACTTTTTATTTTACAGAACCAATACGCAGTTACAGGACCCTTGAAGAACCATGCTGTATCAACAGCATTTACTCACATATTCCCATGAGAACGAACGCGCCGATGAGCATGATGACGGCCTGGAGGGCGTCGGTGTAGATGACGGCTTTCAGACCTCCAGCCACGGTGTATATGGCTGTCAGCAATAATAGAACGATCACCGACGCGTAGACGTTCCATCCGAGAGCGGTCTGGATTACAATCGTCCCACCATACATCTCACCCTTATAGAAAATAGAAAAAATAAAACAATTCAGTTAGGTGATTGATGGATTGAATTATTTTATTTACCAGCATAACAATTATTTTAAAAATCCGTATAGAGAATAGCATAATAGAGAATAGCATAATATGATAATATGACAAATATTTTCGGAAGGGACACCCTTCCGGATGTGAGTGAACGAACCTGTTCACTTTCTGTATTCAGTCTACTTGGTGTAACTTCGAAAAGTATCGCTCATCCTCTTTTTCTTCCTTTTTTTTCTTCTCTCTCTCTCTCTCGCCTCCCCCTCCTCCCTCCTCCTCTCCCTGTCTTTCTCTCAACATCCTCTAGCTTATTATTTTGTTGGTGGTTCAGCCTCCCCATCGGTCTGTGTTCTACCATCTTACCCTCACTTACCCATCTTACTCTTCGCACTCTCTCTGGTTGTTCTTAAGCCCATCGGTCCTAAAACCACTGGTCCTACAACCCCCTGGTCCTAGAGGCCTATGGTTCTACAGATCTTGAACCTAAGCCTAATTCCATCTTTAACGGATGTTAATATCACATGAAGCTGAATCTTGACCGACAATTAACGACCAATGACTGCATGGCGAATGAGGCAAAAAGCCTATTGACTGCATATATGACCAATGAGATCGAGGACCAGTGACATAATGATCAGTAGGACAATAATGGAGTGAATGGACTGTCTGTAGGACCAATGTACTCTAGGAACAATAACGGCTGTACGACCAATGAGCTGACTGGAAGACATGTGCGTTAGTAATTGCCATATGCCCTTAGGGTGACCATAATGGTAGGAATACTGCCCAGGGAGTAGAGATGGTGCAAATTGTGCGTGAATGAATCCGATGACCGGGGTAATAATATCTCCAAGCCCTTAGTGATGGTATTTCGAATTAAACGCTATATAAATCCAAATTATTATTTTCAACATGTCCCAAATTTCAAGGCCTAACAGCAATTACACAGTTACGGGGCATTTTTGTTGTGGTTGTGTACTTAGGCAACCCAGTGGGTTAAAAACGGATGAGGGGCACGAACCGTTTGTGCCCCCTAAATCTGTCACTGTTCCTGCTCCCCAATATCTACCACCCCTCCCCCCTCACCGCCAGCATTATGATGACGGCGACGATGAGGTTGACGATGGAGATGAATGTCTGCAGTCTGTCTCCTCCGAAACGTTTCTTCAGATATTGCGGCACCGTCGAGATCTGAGAAAATATAAGAAGATATACAAAATATGGCATCTGTTATGGCTCCAGTGGCATAGCTACGGGGTGTGCGTTTGGGGAGCGTGCCTCCGCACACCGAAAGGCGAAAATGGGGAAAGGAGACAAAGTGAAAGAGGTGAGGTGGGGGGCGCAACAGGAACATAATATTTTACGACCCCTCCCTCTTTCTCCCTTCACTAGACTGCTCTATCCCCCTTTGTATCCTCATATTAGGGCCAGCACAACAGCACATGGAACTTTCATATCTCAGGAAGAAAAACAAACCATGATCATTAGAAAAAATACGAATCCGAATTTGTTTTCTTCAGAAACTCAATTATTGTTACACATCAATGAAGAACCAGGAGCAAAATATTGGTATATATGTTAGCTCCCGTGAAAGATGATTGTTCATTCCCGTTTTAACGAGGTTTTTTTGTAACAAAAGTAATGACAGTCTATGAAAATTAATTCATTCCATTACTTCTATCTTGTGAAAATGATCCATAAATTATAATAAATTATGTTTACATTCCTGTCAACTTTCAAATAGATAGCTCTTATTCCTCTACAATAAGGAAATAAAAAAGATTATGATGAAACCCACCTCTGAAGCAAAATACACGGGACTGAACACAAAACCAAGGATAAGTAAGCATATCAATGCCTGTAGTTAAATGAGACCAAAAGAAAAAGAAAAAACAAAGACATTGCAAATTCATTCCACAAAAGCATTGCTTTTCATTCCTAAATATATACTATTGCAAATTTTACTGTTTTGTAATAGGCCCAATCGGTAATTTACGACCAACATCTTTTTTTTTATGTCTACTTAATTGCTCGGTAACATTCTACTATAATTTAGTAATGAGTTCTAATCAATACACAAAAACTAAAAGAATGAAAGCGAATAAGCACAATAAAAAAAGCACATCAAAATACACTTACATACATACACAAGAAAACAGGAAAAATATGTACAGAAGCTTGATAACTTTCTTCATCGGGTGATCAGAAGCAATTGCACGAAGACTGAAAGCAAGACTGAAGTAATTCAGATATGTTGACGTCACATGATCATACCCAAGGTATTAAACGATTGGGTTATACCCAGTTTCGTCATTGTTGTTGACGAATATATAATCCCATTGCTTCATTCAACGTTAATATAAGAAACCAAAACCACAATAAAATACTTTCATTTTAAACAGGAACACCCACTAAGCATATACATGTATTTGTTCACCTTTCAACATGATTACCAATATTTTCGAGAAATCAAATAAAATGCTATTCAATTTTATACTTTTTGCTGATACAGGAGCATTTTTCTGACTATAAGGAAGAGGCCGTTGTAAAGTTTGCATAAAGTGTAAGGAGGAGTACTGGTCTTGCAGCTTCATTGTGGAAGAAACCGTCTAGATGCTTTTGGAAAACGTTGATTATGCATATTATTAAAACTTTTGTGTATAATCAAAAGTAAAAGAAATAAACACAATCTTGCTGAAACCGCATGCACTGCACACAGGTGAGGTGTCTGAGACTACACACATGTTACCCAGGAGGGGGCAAAGAAGGTTCTTGAAACATGGAATATTGTAAAAGGTTGTCAGGTATCAACGTGTTCAAGGCACCACCCTGCATAATGTCTTGGTGGTCTACCTTGAAATATGCTGCTGGAAAAAATGATCCCCATATATTTAACTACAGTTGAACTATTTTGGAGACAAATTATAATTTTACCATGAGAGGGGTGTTTTTTTTTTGGGGTGGGTGGGAGGTGGGGGGCTTGACGATTTTTTTTGGGGAGTTAGGGGTTGGGATTGAGTCCCTCCCCCTCAAAAAATAGAGGCGCTACTGCGGGCTAAAGTAATGAAGAGACAAGACGACCTTCTTACATAATATTCATAAGCGATGACTGCAATACCGGACACTGCGGCAGTACCCGCCAGTCCAATGAAAGATGAACTTCCGATGTTGGTGACGTAGAGAGAAAGTCCCACCTGTCCCCATGGAAATCAATTGTGATATTAGATTATCCTTGTAGCTACACGAGCACGACAATACTGTACATTATTACATAGCATTTACGAGGGTTAAGGGCTGATCAGATCAGGACAACGTAACAATAACGAGATTCTTAATGAGTGCTTCTGCCTACACTATGTTGTGGGTACGTGTGTGTATATTTTCTCGGGTATGTAAGCAAAGGATGTACAATTTATTGAAAATCTAGTTATTGTTACCTCTATCGTTCAGGTGTGACTAGCCCTGTTTCCGACATCTTCTTTGGAATGTATTTTGTCAAAGATATACATTAGGGCTTTTTTGTGTCGTACAACCCAAAGATCGAGCCTGGGCATTTTTAGAGGTATTGTGATTTGGTGGATACGTCACCGGACAGTGGATCGTATGGTTCTCGGTTTGAGTCCCGCCGCGGCAGTAATGCCCGTTGGCAAGACATCACTCTACATTTGCCACTCTCCACCCATATGTAGTTAATGGATGCCTGGTAGGATGCTATTCTTTGAATCATTACAGCAGTGCCTTGAGACAGCTGAATCCTGGATAATCTTACTTTAGTTGTTATTGTTATACTTAAAAAAAAAAATTCCCGAATGAAACTGGGGAATGAAAGTCTTATTTTTGTTTGAACATTCAATCACCTATTTGGCCTGGATCTTCAATTTCAGACTTCAAAATTGTCCCCAACACATGAAACGAAAATGAATCACTTGAATAGGTTTTTATATTACAAGGAGAAAAGACCAACTTTATATCATGTTTGTTCTTACCAGCCACCATGGCATGCTACGACCTGCCAGAAAGTAGCCGCTTGTCGAATCTTTGTCACCTCCCCATGATGCCTGCAAAATGAAGAAAGAATTGAAGAAAGACCGAGGGAATTAAAAAAAATCAATTATAGTACCAAGTATTTAGAAATCATGTATGCGTTATACAAGAGGCTGTTAAATTTTGATTAAATGTTTAACCTAGTAATTGTTCTTTACTCATTTCAGACGAATGAAAAATGCAGTCGTTTTAGATTACATATTGAATTTTTATATTTGCGATTCAATAGATTAGCCTGTAAACAGAATGACAGGTTCTTGAGAGGTTCTGGTTAAAACTATGAGCAAGAGGTGACTCGAGTATTATACAACACCTAAGTAAATCCTTGTCATTTGATTGGAGGATTGTTGGTCACATGATATTCAATAGATATACTATTGCACGGGCGTGCATTTTTTGTACTATTCGCCGTAGTACTATTCAACGAGCGTGCATATAATACACAGGTTTTCGTTCGTGACGTTATGGCGATGCAGCGCTATTATATTCGGGTATTCACAATGGCACAAAATACACTCGGCTACGCCTCGTGAATTTTATTGCACCGTTTAATTATTAGAGAAAGAAGATGATTCGTTGTACCGTTCTCGACTCTTAATCCTTGTCTGTATTCAGTTTGCCCCCTCCCGCGCGAAGTGTGGAAGCTTTGACGTTGCATTAAATTATTAGGGAACGAAAACGATTCATTGTACCATGGACCCTACTATAGATGGACTAATAATGAGAGTCTTTCTTTGATCACATCACGACCACAGTCACCTGATAATGTGTATGTTGATAAGGACATTCATTTGACGCGACAATGTTGATTATGTAATCACGCATCATCACAGACAAACGAACTTTTACATTTCTTCAGATTCTTTTCGCTGGGCCAGGGGGCCCAGAATGTAGTTTCAGGAAAAGTATCGCGATTTAAGACCAGTTAGAGGAGCAGTGAACCCCAAGTTATGACAATTTGTGTGATATGAGATTGATTATTAAAGAAGTGGACACAGGTGGACATACCTCTGAACATGCCAAACTTTGAAAAATACATATTCTCTACTGTCCTATTACCTTCTATTCCTTGGAAATGGACAGGATAAGTTTTAAAATGAAGTTTAAAATTATTGTGTTACAGCCAAATTTACAGGTTTCTCTTGTAAACTACTTCTAATTTCCTATTGAAAACTTCATATACGTCAATATTCATATGTACGTCACAACTGCACATGCATTTCCGTGATTTTAAGCGACTCAATTTCTTTTGCGCATGCATTTTGTAGATTCTTCAAGGCACAGTTTTGGTTCTTTTATGGCTGACTGGCGGCGGTCGTGATGAGATCAAAGCTTGGAAGCATGTTTGGAATGTCATTATGATACTTTTGACAGAGTCAGGTGCATGAATGTATTATGGTACCGATCAGTGTCCATTTGTAGTAGGTCCATGATTGTACCGTTCTCGACTCTTAATCTTTGTCTGAATTCAGTCCCCCCTCCCGCGCAAAGCGCGGAAGCTTTGGCGTTTCATTAAACTATTAAAAAAAAAAGATGATTCGTTGTACCGTTCTTGACTCTTAATCTTTGTCTGAATTCATTTTCCCCTCCGCGCGAAGCGCGGAAGCTTTGACGTTTCATCAAATTATTGGAGAAAAAAGACGATTCCTTGTACCGTTCTCGACTCTTAATCCTTGTTTGTATTCAGTTTCCACCCTCTCGCGCGTAGCGCGGAAGCTGTGACGTTTCATTTAATTATTAGAGAAAGAAAACGATTCGTTGTACCGTTCTCGACTCTTAATCCTTGCCTGAACTCAGTGTCCACCCTCTCGCGCGTAGCGCGGAAGCTTTGATGTCTCGTTAAATTATTAGAGAACGAAGACGATTCGTTTCACCGTTCTCGGCTCTTAATCCCTGTTTGAATAAAGTCCCCCCCCCCTCCCGCGCGAAGCGCGGAACCTGTGACGTTTCATTTGATTATCAGAGAAAGAAGACGATTCGTTGTACCGTTCTCGACAATTACTCCTTGTTTGAATAAAATCCCCCCTCCCGCGCGAAGCGCGGAACCTGTGACGTTTCATTTGATTATCAGAGAAAGAAGACGATTCGTTGTACCGTTCTCCACTCATAATCCTTGTTTGAATTCAGTCCAGCACCCACCCCTCCGCGCGAAGCGCGGAAGCTTCGACGTTACATTAAATTATTAAAGAACTTCTTTTCTGACAAAACATGGGGGACATTTGATATGATGTCCCCCTAGGAAAATCGTTGGGGGACGTGTCCCCCCTGCCCCCCCCGGATTGACGCCCTTGCTCTAGATCTAGACTATATTGTAGGAATGTATTGCCAACCCGTCTTATAACACAAATAATGCACTGTTATTATTTGTATACTACTTAATGACGAATTATTGATAAGTTTTTAAGATAAGCCAGCGAGCGACCCGAACACACACCCATGCACTCACGCTTCACATCATGATATGAACATGCCCACTGACTAATAATAGTACACGAACCTACCCATACATTCAAACCCGCTTCCAAACTGCAATGTTGGTCACAAAAAGTAACCCCAGAATCGACCCTTAATATTGTTGCCATTGGTACCTAAATATTTTGTCAAGTAGTCAACCACCTTGATTGCTGAACTTATAATTAAGTCATTTTCCCCATTCAAGTTAAATTTGTATCTTCACAAATTTTGAATTGGCGGCGGTCGTGATGAGATCAAAGCTTGGAAGCATGTTTGGAATGTCATTATGATACTTTTGACAGAGTCAGGTGCATGAATGTATTATGGTACCGATCAGTGTCCATTTGTAGTAGGTCCATGATTGTACCGTTCTCGACTCTTAATCTTTGTCTGAATTCAGTCCCCTCTCCCGCGCGAAGCGCGGAAGCTTTGGCGTTTCATTCAACTATTATATAAAAAAAAGATGATTCGTTGTACAGTTCTTGACTCTTAATCTTTGTCTGAATTCAGTTTCCCCCTCCGCGCGAAGCGCGGAAGCTTTGACGTTTCATTAAATTATTGGAGAAAAAAGACGATTCATTGTACCGTTCTCGACTCTTAATCCTTGTTTGAATTCAGTTTCCACCCTCTCGCGCGTAGCGCGGAAGCTGTGACGTTTCATTTAATTATTAGAGAAAGAAAACGATTCGTTGTACAGTTCTCGACTCTTAATCCTTGCCTGAACTCAGTGTCCACCCTCTCGCGCGTAGCGCGGAAGCTTTGATGTTTCGTTAAATTATTAGAGAACGAAGACGATTCGTTTCACCGTTCTCCACTCTTAATCCTTGTTTGAATTCAGTCCAGCACCCACCCCCTCCCGCGCGAAGCGCGGAAGCTTTGACGTTACATTAAATTATTAAAGAACTTCTTTTCTGACAAAACATGGGGGGGGGGACATTTGATATGATGTCCCCCCTAGGAAAAATCGTTGGGGGACGTGTCCCCTGCCCCGGATTGACGCCCTTGCTCTAGATCTAGACTATATTGTAGGAATGTATTGCCAACCCGTCTTATAACACAAATAATGCACTGTTATTATCTGTATACTACTTAATGACGAATTATTGATAAGTTTTTAAGATAAGCCAGCGAGCGACCCGAACACACACCCATGCACTCACGCTTCACATCATGATATGAACATGCCCACTGACTAATAATAGTACACGAACCTACCCATACATTCAAACCCGCTTCCAAACTGCAATGTTGGTCACAAAAAGTAACCCCAGAATCGACCCTTAATATTGTTGCCATAGGTACCTAAATATTTTGTCAAGTAGTCAACCACCTTGATTGCTGAACTTATAATTAAGTCATTTTCCCCATTCAAGTTAAATTTGTATCTTCACAAATTTTGAATTGGCGGCGGTCGTGATGAGATCAAAGCTTGGAAGCATGTTTGGAATGTCATTATGATACTTTTGACAGAGTCAGGTGCATGAATGTATTATGGTACCGATCAGTGTCCATTTGTAGTAGGTCCATGATTGTACCGTTCTCGACTCTTAATCTTTGTCTGAATTCAGTCCCCCCTCCCGCGCGAAGCGCGGAAGCTTTGGCGTTTCATTCAACTATTATATAAAAAAAAGATGATTCGTTGTACAGTTCTTGACTCTTAATCTTTGTCTGAATTCAGTTTCCCCCTCCGCGCGAAGCGCGGAAGCTTTGACGTTTCATTAAATTATTGGAGAAAAAAGACGATTCATTGTACCGTTCTCGACTCTTAATCCTTGTTTGAATTCAGTTTCCACCCTCTCGCGCGTAGCGCGGAAGCTGTGACCTTTCATTTAATTATTAGAGAAAGAAAACGATTCGTTGTACAGTTCTCGACTCTTAATCCTTGCCTGAACTCAGTGTCCACCCTCTCGCGCGTAGCGCGGAAGCTTTGATGTTTCGTTAAATTATTAGAGAACGAAGACGATTCGTTTCACCGTTCTCGGCTCTTAATCCCTGTTTCATTATTTTTTTAGAGAAAGAAGACGTTTCGTAGTACCGTTCTCGACTATTAATCCTTGTTTGAATAAAGTCCCCTCCCGCGCGAAGCGCGGAACCTGTGACGTTTCATTTGATTATCAGAGAAAGAAGACGATTCGTTGTACCGTTCTCCACTCTTAATCCTTGTTTGAATTCAGTCCCCCACCCACCCCCCCCCCTCCCGCGCGAAGCGCGGAAGCTTCGACGTTACATTAAATTATTAAAGAACTTCTTTTCTGACAAAACATGGGGACATTTGATATGATGCCCCCCTAGGAAAAATCGTGGGGGACGTGTCCCCCCTGTCCCCCCGGGTTGACGCCCTTGCTCTAGATCTAGACTATATTGTAGGAATGTATTGCCAACCCGTCTTATAACACAAATAATGCACTGTTATTATTTGTATACTACTTTATAATGACGAATTATTGATAAGTTTTTAAGATAAGCCAGCGAGCGACCCGAACACACACTCATGCACTCACGCTTCACATCATGATATGAACATGCCCACTGACTAATAATAGTACACGAACCTACCCATACATTCAAACCCGCTTCCAAACTGCAATGTTGGTCACAAAAGTAACCCCAGAATCGACCCTTAATATTGTTGCCATTAGTACCTAAAGATTTTGTCAAGTAGTCAACCACCTTGATTGCTGAACTTATAATTAAGTCATTTTCCCATTCAAGTTAAATTTGTATCTTCACAAATTTTGAATTGAATCGTTTGTGACCGCAAGGTTGGAATGTCTTACTAATACTAGTCTCCATTCCAAACAATTGCATTCACACAATGACGAAAGCAATTTCCTGAACACCATTCAGTTGTATACGTTTTTAAATGGCCAGTAATCATCATCCGTGATCGCTATTTGTGTTGCAACATGTCATCGTAAAGACTGCATATCAAATATTATACCGTTAAAATAAATTTGAGCAATTTAATTAGTTTCTGAGATATTTGGGCTTGAAATTGAATACGGTTTCCTTTGTATTACTAATACTATTAACTCACACTGTACTTTGAGTTTTATTTTTAGAATACTGTGGTTTTTCATATCAAGATTATAAACATAATTATCGACATCTAATGATCTATGTATGTTTACTTAATGTACACACCGAATTCTAGCATTTATGATATTAAAAAAAAAAAAATTATGGAAAAAACAGTGCAGGGCTTACTCATATATTTAAGTAGTAGTAGTACTAGTAGTAGTTATTTTACCTGACTGCTAAGAAAGCACAAATGCTTGTTAGTAATTAAGCAACCAGATCTGAGGACCGACGGCTTAAAGAGAAGGATCATTGATTTTAAAAACTAACTTTATTGTCATTATTGCAAAGGGGAAACTTTAATTGGACAAGGTTATCAAAATTCAATGCTTAGAAACATTCGAAGTAATGATAATTATCAATTACAAAACGCTTAAATACAGCCCCGGCATAGCACCTGAAAAGCTCTCCGATCGCTGCTGAGATGTGTGACGTCACATGTTGAACATGATTTGCACAAGCAGACGATGTCCCATGACATCTCACACATTTTCAGTGCCTGTTTTGTCATCTTCTCTTCAGTTATTTTTCTTACTTCACTACCGTCAGGCTAAATGTTTAATCTATTGCCTCACTCTTAACCCCGCGCATGGTATTATTTTGATGAAAAATGCAGCGATAAAAATAAAGGAATCCGTCGCTTGTAAACAAAATAAGACGCCATTGTATTTTCAGCTGCATTCACCGCGTTATGTTCGGCGTTTCAAGATGGAACAAATGTCGTCCAATCGTCCATGCTATCATTCCGGGGGTTTTTAAATTTGAAAGTGTGGTTTCATTGATTGTTCATTAACCCCTATCCTGTGTATTTACAAACCAAAGAATTTAGTTAATAGAATCGGTTTCATATCCCTTTTTGAATGGTGTCAAATTCCATCACATTTATATACACTAAACTCATTATAATTTCAGAAATAATAGCATTGCAATTATGTTCATTCTTTATGGGATGTCTTCTACTTGGGCAGGATTGGTTCATATTGTGACGGCATTAAAACATCGTTATTTTTTCTGGCGAAGTTCTCTCGCATATCCGAGATGCTATGGAGGTGGTTTTATTTGTATTTTTATAAATCACCCCATATGTAGTTCATATTAGCTTACCAGTTTCTAGTGATACGTTATTTTCCATATTTGTGATTTTCTTTGAATAGGCACTTTAAGGTCCTTTCCGAGGGACCTGGTAATGAGGATTAAATGCCTTACCAAAGGGCACTAGCGCATCGACTTGGTTTCGAACCCGGGTCGCTGGATTACGAGACCACTGCTCACTACTCGACCAACTGAGCTGTCGCGCCTCTATATATTTGGTTTAATCGGCTGTTAAAATTCTAGTTTTTTTTTATAATTATTGGTTTTGTAAGGAGAAAAAAACAATAAGTGATTCAAATGTCTATAAAAAAGAAACGTTAAAAACGATGTCCTTACTTCAAATGAGCACGCAGTAGATTACTTGAATTAAAGAAGAATATAAAAAGGGCAGAATAAATTATAATTCAAAGTGACTGAATTCGCCACTTGTAATCAACTAGGCCATTCTTCCCAATGGATGGAGATGGTGCACACCTCGTGGGTGCAAACGAATCTGATGACCGAGGTAATATTATCATATAGGAGCTAAAGCCAGGGTAATAATATCCAAAGTCATTTTGAAGGGTATAGAGACGTTATATCATAATGTGATGTGCGCTATAGGCCTACAAGAACGGTAAACATGTATCATGATTATGATTATTTAAAGCCTAAATGCTATAGATATTACTAGATTAATAAAGTGCTGCATAATCCAGATTATGGTTATGCTTATCGACGATTTGTTTTTTTGATGGACTTTACACTGGAACAACTACCAGTTATACCTAGAGTCGTTTTATTTTCTTGGGGGAGGGCACAACCGGCCAGTTCTCTTTCTCCTTAAAATCCATTTAGCATGTACCCTAAGTTAGTCCAGACTCTGTCCCTTTTGATGTATTTGTTATTCTTCAACGCATCCCACACAGATCACGCGACCCCCGGAAATACACTTTTCGAGATAAAAAAAGTAGGGGCTGTCTCCGTTTTAGCGTTGAAGATGTGTTATTTTAATTTTGATAATAATAATAATATTGGATATTTATATAGCGCACATATCCACCATGCATGGTGCTCAAGGCACTCCAACTATTACCCCGGCTCTGCTAGGCAGCCGGTTTCGGCACTCACAGCATTCAAGAAATTCCTTCCTACCGGTACCATTTTAACACCTGGGTGGAGAGTGGCAAATGTAGATTAATATCTTGCCAAAGGACATTAGTGCCGTGATGGGACTCGAACCGCGGACCCTGTGATCCACAGTCCGACCACTTATCTACTAGACCACAACACCTCTACTCTCAGCTGATTGGGCGTGCGACAAGGAAACAGTCCAGACAGTGGACTAACCCTTGGTTCATAATAAATATATCTCCCTTATCGTGTATTTCTTTTTTTCTTCTTGAAATTGTGCCCACTCTTTATAAAATCCTGGATCCACCATGGTAATATTATCCTCGGGAGAAACCCTGTTACCCACAACTCGATCGTAAAGACCGTGAGAATCCACCTTGGGGCAATCTCAATACCCTATTGTGTTGTCTATAGAAATCATGGTCATCATTTCACAAGGTGATGGCAAACACGGACAAGGCTATTGAAATTGCCTTAGGTTACTTTTTTAAAGTCTTTGTTTTGCCATCATGTTCCATGTAGGAAAATTACCAATTGGACGATTATCGACACCGCAGGGGTAGGAGGCCGGGACGGGCGAAAGGAGGACTGGTGTAGTTTTACCCCCTCCCTTTTTAAATATTGATAAGTGAGAAACTGCCTTCCCATATATCGGTAGCGAGGTACATAAAGTATCTCAAGATAATTTTCAATAAATCATCAAATATACCTTTACCTAGATAAAGTCAATAAATCATCAAATATACCTAAATGATTTTCAATACATCTTCAAAATGTGTACCTGGATAATTTTCAATAAATCATCAAACTTTGGGGAAAAAAACTGTCCAGATGTTTTTTATTTATTTATTAATGTCATTTATAAGGTTTGATTATGAAATTAAAGTTTGTTCAAAAATGTACAACACCCGCATGAACCTAGCTATTCACCTGTAAATACAAGTATACAACAAGAGAAAATTTAGATTTTAGAAAGAAATCATAAGAATTGTTTTTGTTATCCAAATGTTGTTGTCGTTGTTTTCATATGGCAATCATTCAATTTTGACTATTATCACTAACGAGTTTTAAACTTATGTACGATTTGAAGTTTTATAATTGAAATCTTCTCCCTTTTTTTCTTCTTTTATAGGTTATCCCATAATTTCGGTTGTTGTATTTTGGGGGTATAGAATGTTATAGAAGTTTAAGTTTTCAAAACTAAGTGATGACAAATGACCCTTAGAAATGACCCTTAAAGATACTATATCCCTTTTGCAGCCAACATCAAATTCTGTAGAACTTTGCAGGAATTATGAATATGTCATGTATGTCCTATCTGTGAAATTTAAACGTTAGCAGTGTCCTAATATTCAAATTATGCAAGGAAACCCGTTTACTTGCTAGACTGCACTGTCAGACACTATTGAGTGACTGACTGGCTTTTTTTCATCTGGTAATAACATACATAAAATGAGCTGTAAAGCATTTGTCTACATCAATAACCCACTTCTTGTAATGGCCAAAATTAAACTGATTGAATCTTTGCGCAGCATAAAACGTACGACCATTCGGTACAATGGTCTGAAAAATCAGACTATTACTTACTGGCTCTATAGCTCCTAAGTCGATTCGACAACTAATAGTCGTTATTTTCCCACCTAAAGACCTTTTCAAGCCCCCTTTTTTTAGGGAAGTTCTAAATTAGTATTGTCTTTCAAATGCTGTTGGAATTTAACCTTTTCATTTTTTTGGCCTGCAAATGGGATATAGTACCTTTAATGCCCAAATAGCTACGATTAGCAACGGCACTAGTACATGTGACATGTCTCTGAAACAAGTTCCTTACCCAGATTCCCAGTGAGAACACCACAACGAAGTGAATACAAATGACGGCGATATCCCACCCTTCAAGGTTGTTCGAAGTCAGGTTTCCCATGATGACGAGGCAGACGAGATACTGATTGATGTCGAAATCAACGACGGAGGACTTTTTCTGGTATGAACTCCACCAATCACCTCAATCTTTCTCCACAAAATAGCAGGTCATTGCTTCTTTTTTTCAACGATGGTTTAAATATCTCATTTACTCATGTAACCAGGTGACTGGTTTTAAAGACTAGTCATATACCTTACCCCATTGCCACATAAAATGCTGGATTACATGACTCACTTTTGCAAATATATTTAACACGTGACCCTTAACACATGACCCCACAACATATTTTATGTTCTATAATATCTTGAACTCGTGAACCCGCTCGACTCCTCGCAGTCCGTGTCACGAGTTTAACCAACACACATCTCCTCTTTGCCTCCTGTTATACAGGTAAATTATCATATTTTGTATTATACTTATTTTTAAGTAAATCATATTATCCTGTTATATAACTTTGTGCGGTTGTTCTGATGTGTGCATGAATTTGTTCTGATTTGTAAATATCGTTATTTTAAGGGAAGAAACTTGAGTTGAGAAAATTGAACCTTCTCACAACTAAGTGAAGCATTATATTATACGGGTGAATGTTACCCGCGAATATATATCCTCATCTGTCATTTACAACTTGATGGAAGAAACACTATTATATTTCACATTGTCCATAACTATTAGCTTTCTTGCTTAAAGATATGAGCTAATCAATATTTTCTCGTTTATGAACCACTATGTTGATTCTAGTTAGCATTTTATATATTTTAGTTTGGGAGATATTATTACGATTTTTCATATTCGATTTGATAACGTTTTGAGAGACTCCATCTCAGAAGGAGATAACCTTCGAACGTACAATGAACCGGGCAGACACTGCTAGTCTATGAGTCCGTACTTTCGTATAATATTTATCGAATTATTATGTCATTTATTTTGTTAGGATCTAACAAATCCACGTCAAGATAATAATCATGTTAATATATGTTCCGATATACCAGGGATTGGTGTGAAATTGGCTTACAACTTTATAATCATTTATCTATGATAAAATAGTGTCTGCGTAATTAGACTATGTACGTTCGCATGGGGCGTAGGGAGTGACCGCATCGTTGAGTACAGAGAAAGGATTGTATATTACAACTTTTAACTACATGTATTACCTTGAAAGGGGGGAATGGGCTTTTTAAATGTTTATTTCATTTTGTCTCAACTATGTAAAGAGACGGTATTAGTAAAAAAATCATTGTTGAACATTATATTTGTACAATTCAACTGTATTTCTTCCATGCCCCAGAAGGGGCCGTTAAAGAAATAAAAAATCATTGTCATTGTCATTGTCATTGTCATTGTCAGTAGCTGAAGCAAATATGCTATGGCCATCGCTATTATATGGGTATTAGTGGGTTTTATTATGGTCCAAAACGCTTATGGTTCTACTCCGCCCTTTAAATTAGGAATCAATCTTAAGGACAACAATACTATTCATTTGCATTATATATGTCCAGTTTACGCAGGCATAATAATTATATATATATATATATATTATTAGTCAGACATGTATAATCCTCTATAGTCTATTCGTGTAATGTTAGTTATAGTTTCTTCGTTATAATTATTTAGTACATATTTCCGATCGTCTTGTTTACTTTATTGAGTTTAGTCGAGTTAAAAGAGATGTTGGTTATCTTCGCAATTCAGCAGTTATACGTTTCATGTAATTGTTATTATGTTAATAGTTACTATAATTATCTATTCTAGTGGATGATAAGTCTGAGTTTGATTAGATATTGGAACGGACATGTTGTTGATATTTACGTTGCTATTTCATCTAATGGCTAAGTTTGGATGTAAACATATATATTAGTAGGATAGAAACAATAGTAGTGTGTTTGTGTTTATATTATTTGACATTGTTTGTTTGTATACGAATATTCAGCTATGTTTTATATTATTACATTTTATTAAAAGGCAGTCCGTGTCACGAGTTTAACCAACACACATCTCCTCTTTGCCTCCTGTTATACAGACTCCTCTTATCTCATCTCTACTTTGGTACCCTACTATTACAAACGTAAGAAGGGCTACACTCATCAAATTGTTTTTTGGAGCGGGTCAAAGAGTCAAAGTCGAATTGTCAAGTATTATTAAAGTACCTGTTCTACAGATAAGGTTTATCCTTCTTGTATAATGATAACAATAATAATATTGGATTCGTATATAGCTTACGTATCCACCTTGCAAGGTGCTCAAGGTATAACGTTTATTTGAACAGAAAAAAGATAGTCATGGCGACCCTGTCACAAAGCTTCGAATTTAAGGGAATTTCGCCTCCTTATCCATTGTTTGTAAATATAAATTTAATTTAGCATTCATTTGATTATGAGAAGAAAATGATTGTCTTTGAATATGAAACTTTCTATTAGTCAATATATTTTAAATGATGAAAATAGCCTTATTGTTGTAGTATTTTATTTCCTAAAGTGTATTTATTCCACATGTTTATATCCGAACGCGAACGTTCATTTATCCGATCGTCCATTATGCAAATGCTCAAAATGTGTTTTCCTTTTATGCCAAAGGTTCGTGTATCCAAAGATTCATTTACCCAAAGATTCGTATTTTTACCCAAAATGGCATTTGGGTTCGTAATTCAAAATGAAACTTTGTTTGCAATTCTATAATGAAAATAGGGGCCACGATTTCAAAATGAAATAGGGTTCGTAATTGCGCAGATGAAAAATAAAAAGGAACTCTACGGAATTTTCAAAATGTGTGAACCATCGGAATTTTGACGAGCATCCCTCCGTGACAGTGCCTCGCTCTCTGCACCTCCTATCGTTTGTCCCTTATTCTTTCTGCAAATACTCTATCTACGACTACCTGTGCTTCGTCTAAGGGCAATGCCCGTTTATCGGGACCATGATTTGAAAGATTTCCTTTTAAATTGATAAATTAAACATTTTAGCCCCGTTATGGATATTTAAAAAATGATTAATTTAGGCCTATTTAGAATACTCAATGCTACATCACTAACAGGCAGTTATTGAGTTTTGTATACTATGAAGAAGATTAACAAATTATTAAGCAACTACTTACTGTAATATGCGTAGTATGCGATCACACCCATGAAAAACAAACTTCTGACATTCTAATCCCTATTGCCATCAAATTCCATTAAATATTGAAAATGTTGGTTTTTTTTTAAAGTAATATGACCCTTTAATTCAAATAAACGTGGTAACATTTCAAATAGTTACATTTCCTTTTCATCAGATACACTTTTATAATCAAGATTAAGCTCAAGATTTTTAAACTTCGTCTTTACAAGATTGACAGGAAAAAACAAAAACTGTCATTTCCCACACTTACAACACCGTGGGGTTTTTCCAGAGCGATCAATACACAGAGTTTGGCCAAAGTGGTTTTAGTTGGTCACAACGTGGCGTTTAGTTTTTTGTTCTATGCTTGTCCAACAACGCAGTATTCGAAACACTGTGCCCAACTTGAACTAGGTTGGCCAAACCAAAGATTATTAAAGGTCTTTGGCCAAACTCTTCTAATCAATGGCTCTGGGGCTTTTATCGAGAGGGCGCCACCCACGCTGCACACTAATTTACAGGCACAAACTCGTTGTGTCTACGCTGCGAGACTATACTTCGGCATACTGCATAGGCTCTGTGGCAGAGATTCGAACTTCGTACCTTGTGAGTCACCGTCCGGATACTGTTTACAAGCAGTGGCATTAGAAGAGACGCTAGCTGTCTCATGGGCTCGTTATTATGTTTTACAAAAATCATTCAGGCACAGTATGGTCCTGAAGAAAAATGAGGAGGATGATACAAAGGGTGACAAAATCATGATGCAGGTAAGTTGGGAAAAAGATTTCATCAACATGATGATTAATCAGTTATGGGGATCTTCTCCCTGATTTGTACCTTCAAGTCAATGCTATATAGTTTTAGAAAAAGAATAGAAACAGACAAGCCTAGTATAGAATTAAAGACGGTCCATGCATGTACGGCTCCCCCAAGAAAAGAAACCAAAGATTGCAAAGGATGGAGCTGTTCTTTGCAGTGCTTGCCGTGAGGTTCCTGATAATGACGCCGGTGACAAAGGCCCTGTCATACCCAAGCCCCAGACTCTGACCAAATAGTAAGTGACAACAAAAGGGACGAAAAGATAATTTCGGATTAAGAGTAGCTCGGTTTTAATACAAGCAGAAAAATCAGACTAAAGAAAAATATATATAGTATGAGAAAAATTGGACAACTTATAGCTTAGATGATTTTTAAAAATAAAAACATGGTAAACAAGGGAAACTGAGACACTTACCTTTGTTATGAGGTGTTGAAGTGAGATGCATGTGTTCATAATTTCTCTCGTAATTTAGGTTAATAATTTTGTTCAAGGTAAATAGAGGAAAATGTATATCATTATCTGCATTTGCTATCAAAAGATTTTGCTCCTTTCGGAAAAAAGCTCTTCAAATGTTTTACATGTAGAGATATAAATAAACAAAGAAATGGATGAAATCAAGAAAACAAAATAGATACTGAGTATGAATCAGGGAACAAACTGAAAGTTTCGTCTCCTACATGCTGCCATTTGGACAAAACCGTCTTTCTCTTCAATGATACAATATTTTATTACTTTACTTGCATTATGAAAACAAACGCATCATCAACCCCACATAGTCATAGCTTTAAAAATCACTTCAGATTGAACTGGCCAAAAGTCATGTGATATTCTTGCTCAGATGCTTTCCTTTACCTTTAAGAGTTCTTTATATTGATGAATTGGTTGATAATGTTTTCTTGGCAATGATGCCCAAATTAAAAGAGTTAAACAAATACACGACTGTAACTCCTAGCGCGTTTTGAAAAATGTTTTAGGAAATATCAGGAAATAAAATGAGTGAAAAAAAAACAAGTAAAGATACAATGACGTGAATTTTAAAAAGGGTGAACGGAAACAACATAACAACTAGTGAACTATCTTATAACTCTTCCACTCTCTACTTCTTTTTTGCACTTTTGCGCTTCGCGCTTAACATTTAGCTCGTTACTTTTTAACGCTGCGGCTTTGCATATGACGCACTGCATTTCTATGATGCTGTTGATTGAATAAATTGAATAAATACATCAATTCCTGATGAAGCCGTATGAGCGAGAATTCAATTTATTCTTGTCTCATATACGGTTGTCTCATTTACTTCGTTTTCTATTTATATATGTATGTATTATGAAAATGAGATAGCAAAATGTGTATATTGATGGTCATCTTGCGAGTAATAACCATTAACTACTCTCATCGGGCTCTCATCATTAATTTTTCTCTTCCTTTTTTTTTTTTTGATGGTGAATTATTGGGGGGGGGATGATTGTACAGGCAGTCCACTATGTCGACATGCAAATCTAAAAGTCCCTAATAGGGACTTTTTGATTTTACACGACGAGAACGTGGACTGCCACGGTGACATCCTTTTAAGGTAATGTGACGTCCTTTTAAGGCACTGCCGGGCACGGGCCAGTGCCTTGAAAGAATGGCACACGTGGCAGTCCACTACGTCGACGTGCAAATCTAAAAGTCCCTATTAGGGCCATTCTTTCAAGGCACTGGCCCGTGCCCGGCAGTGCATTAAAAGGACATCACATTACCTTAAAAGGATGTCACCTTGGCAGTCCACGTTCTCGTCGTGTAAAATCTAAAAGTCCCTAATGTCTGCGATCTATGGACGCACTGATCCGGTCGTCTGCCCTTACAGTGGTACAGTGGAAAATGCGATGAAAAATACCGCCTGTTCCTACAACGTTGCCGAGGCCATTGATTGCCCACCCTTGAGTTCAGGATGCAACATTCGGGCTAGTTTCATGCACGACCCCTGTCTAAATACGTACAAGTATCTCAACTTCACCTACACGTGTCTCAAGGTTAATTCGTAAGCCTATATATACTGACATTTAATAGTTGACAGGCACAAACCCTTGTCGTTGTGACAGAGTGCAGTCTGAACTGTGAGACTATACATGGCCTACCACACTCCATAGGCCAGGGGCGGATCCAGCCGGCGGCAAGGGAGGGGGCCTAAAAAGGGGCCCACTTCGTGCGAAAATTTGAAAATCGTGCCGGCCGATTTTCGCTCAGTGGGGGGGGTGGTAGTGAGCACAATTTTTTTTCCCTACGGGAAGGGTTACTTTTTCCACTGCCACCCCACTTTGGCGCCAGGGGAGGGGGCCCATCTTCTTTTTTTCTAAAAAGGGTGTTTTTACCTGTTTTTTTTGCTAGGAGGGGCCCCTGGATCCGCCACTGCCATAGGCTCTGTACATTAGCTGCTCCTGACTCAGCCAGAGACAGACAGAGTTAGGCTCTGCTCAAGACTTTATGGAATTGTAATTAAGTGTCAAAGTTTGAACGAGAATGATGGCGATTGACTGACTACATATCCTCTCATAACTCTCGAATTTCGCAAGTTCAAGTTCGTTTAAGAAAAAAGATTGGTACACCTTGGATTTGTGTGATGAATGTTCACAACCATGAGCAATTGTCTATAGGCAGTGGCGGATCGGGGGCACAAGTGGCACCTACAAAATTTGCTTCAAGTTTGGTTACGCATTATGTATAAGATGTTATGATATATCCAGGTGTGGTTTACTGTAGCTGTGCTGTATTGGATACCCACAATTGACTTTAAAGATTAACAAGACCCACAAACTTCAATATATTTTTGTTCAAAATCAAAATAAAAGGTAGGGCTTATGCAATAAAGATGACAGAGTATGTACCCACAGTTTTGTCAATAACTTGCGCATCCCCTTAATGAATCTTTGTTTTCAACTTTCTTTATATGTTCATCCAGTATTCTAAAGGATCGGTCTAAGGTTTTTGTTTTGACAACTCGTCATACATAAGTTTGTGACTAATGGCATAATTTTACTTTCTCCTTGTCGTCACTGGTAAGCTCATGTATTGTTTACATTTTAATCACTCCATTTCAAAGATTTTTCTTTTTGTTCACCCTTTCAATTTGTTAGGAGGTTGGATTGCCCTCTATAAGTATGCTTACCGTACTTACATGATGTATTTTTGGTAAATTTTATATGGAAGTATATACACACAAAAATATTAAGTGCAATTATTTTGTATGAGATGTCTTTTTAAACACTGAAGAAAAAGTGTGAGGGAGAAATATTTATTTTCAATAAATATTGAAAGCACACCATATGTAACACTCTTCAAATTAGATTTCAGTCTAATTTTAGTTAATCACCAAATGTGTATCCTTCTTACCAATTGACAATCTTTCATAAAGTTTTTTCGTTTAATAATGTAAACAGAGCCATGTAGAAGACCAGCTTTTATCAAATGTGTTTCATACATTTACCTTTAGTATAGATCATTGTTCATGTATTCTATGAATTATATTAAAGTTATTTTTTGTAATTGCTTGCTTGCTGAACAGGCTACTCTGTGTAAATATGTGATTTTGATAAATGAATAAACAAGTAAATAAATAGAAATCTTATTGGAAATTTACGGAATAAACAAATTGAGAGAATTTTAACTGATTCATGTCAGTGCAAGAACAAAAACAACTTCCATGTGGAAGATTCTGCTATAATTTGATGAGATGAGATGAGGTCTGATCTTATACTTCATATTATTGCACTAAAGGTTACACGCTGCAAAATTGTAACAGCTGTATGTACATATCTGTCCATTTCGTTATCGAAAGAGATACAGTTGGTATCTATCATCTTCTGATTGTATGGGCACAGCTTTCTATTTCAGGTCTGCAAATTAATGGATACATGTTAACATTACCCTTACATGATTGAGCGAGAGAAAGAGAGAGAGAGAGAGAGAGAGAAGGAAAGAGAGAGAGAGAGAGAGAGAGAGAGAGAGGAAGGGAGGGGGTGAGAACGAAGATTAACAAGAAGAAGAAGAGAGCGTGAGGTTGAAGAAGCTGATGGAGTGAAGGAAAAGGAATTATTATAATTATGGATTATAAAGAGAATCATAGTGAATTAGAAACAAATTAGATGGTTGAGGTCTGCAAATTAATGGATACATGTTAACATTACCATTACATGATTGAAAGAGAGAGAAGAGAAAGAGAAAGAGAGAGAGAGAGAGAGAGAGAAGAAAGGATCATACAGAAGAGATCCATAGATCGAGCGGATGGTAGAAGGAAATGAAGAGAAGCTGAAAATTGAAGAAAGTGTCAAAGAGAGATGACGGGATGCTTGAGAGTGAAGTAACGGTAAAGATTATTGAAAAATAAATCAAAATAAATGAGATGAATAAGAGGAGGTTGAGGAAAGGGCGAGAAAGAGATTGAGAGAGAGGCAGAGGGAGGGGGGGGGGAGGGGTAGATACAATAAAGGATCAACGTGCTTAAAAAGTATTTTAAAAGGTGGGGGGTGAGAGTAATAAAGGTTAAAGATGCTGATAGTAGAAAGAAAACGATTATGCTACTGTTGTGGAAAAAACCAAATGAGTGCATTAAAATGATGCCTGTCTGTACACACATACGTCGTGGTTCTCATTGTCTGTCTGTTTTGGCCAAACAGAGAAGCGAGAGCACCAATTAATTGTAAAAATCAATAGTACCTGCATATACACTCATCACCTGTTAAATTCCAGATTCTTCAGACAAAACAGTTTATGCACTGCAGGAATGTCTCAAGTTCTATGACCTACCATATCAATACTTTACAAAAAAAACATGCCTAGCTTGAACAATCGTGGTAATTATGCAAATGTTGTAAAAACAATAACATAATGCCTGTCTATTCGAATTTGTATGCCTTCATAAATATATTCATAACTGTCTGCGAGTTCTTTTTTTAAATTTTATAATTCCTTAACTTTTTCTTCAGTAAGTTCAGTTACTTCTTTTATAAAACTATGTTCTAACTTTTCAATTTCTTTTTCAGGAAATCCTCTTTTCTCTCTTCGATCTATGGCTAATCTCTTTGAAAAGGCTTGTGAAAAGCCCCTTATTTACATTTTTCATATAGTCCCTTAGCACTCTCCTATCTTTAATTTCTACCTTCAGTTCCTCCTTTAATTGGATTGTCTCTTCTTTCAACTGTTTATCATTTTCTACGTTTGCACGAAGACTATTGTTAAATTTCCAATAAGATCAATTCTTCTTTTCTATATTCTTTTCTGTTTTTATCGTAGAGAAACAGAAAAATTGCTGAGTGGTCGGGTGCTAAAGAAGATATTATATCGCACCTAATAACCAGTCCTTCCAGATCTTCAGATATGAGCCAATGATCTAATCGACTTTGCATAAATGGATTATTTCTGGTGAAATTGAATTGTTTTTTCAATGGGTTTCTTTCTCTCCATATATCTATTAAATGTAACTTTTCCGTAAAATCGCTCACTTCCTTACTAAATCTATTTTGAGGGCTTTGCTTTGCTTTTCCATTATAATCTAACTCGTAATTTCGAATCAAATTAAAATCTCCCCCTATTATAACATAATTATTACTCCTATTTGTATTTGTTTTTTCTCTTTATCCCTCGTCTGAAAATATACGTTACATAACACCATTCTACACCCTTAAATTTCACTGTATATTAATATATAACGTCCACTATCGTCTTGCTCTATGTTTATGCGTTTAAAATCAACTGAAGTCTTGATTAGAATAAGTACCCCTCTGCTGTGCGTAGATCCGTGACTATAATAACATGCCCCGTCCACAAAGCACTCCACCTGTACTCAATGTCCTTAGAACTATAAGTTTCTTGTAGAAATTTAACATCTCCGTCTTCCTTGCTCCAAGAAAAAGACTCTCCTTCATTTGGCACTTTCTCTAAGCCCTCTTACATTTAGGGAACAACATTATTTCATACATGTTCATCATAGCCATCCCATAATTAGCCTATAAGTAATTGGAATCTTTCCTCTATACGTTGAAGCCTTTTGTGACGCGTACATCATAGGGAGAGTGAGATGTATATATAGATACTAACATCCTTTTTCTTTTTAGACATCTATTATGAAGTGTGGCTTAAATAATTTCAAATATGAAACCGATTCCATTTCTTGTTGTACTTTTCTTGCATTGCCATTCCCTATCCACCATTGTAGAATTCCGTACAAAGAAAAACAAATAAACCCTACAGCTAAAAACCCGCATTTACTCCAAGGATGGAAGAAAAGGGAAATGCTTGACCTCGATTTGCAGGACCATTTCTTCTCAATAAAGAACAGTAAAAACAAAGAATGAGGAATCATTAAGTTGAATAAACTCAGTTGCATCGTGGTTAAACATGAGTGCACACGAGCATCACTTACAATGTACATGTATCGCGCCCAGTCACTGATGTCATTTCAAGAATATACATTTTGTGGCAGTCAATACACACATATTTACATAATATACACAAACACACATAATGTGTGCATGCTTATACATGCATGTATATACACACAGGCATATTCAAACCAAAATGTCGCTACCTCATGAATTTAGAAAGAAAACAAATCTTTTCTTTTCTTTAAATAACAAATTAAAAAAAAAAAAAAACACACACACACCAAAAAATATGATACCAAATACCCGTGAATATATTTGTATGTAAATTGGTTCAGTAACTCATAAACATGGAAATGAAAATTCGTAAACCTTCAAACAAAACGGTATACACATCGCAGGGATCTCTCAAGTCCTGTAATCTGCAATATGGGTAATTGAAAAGAACCATTTCGATCATTTTGGAAACAGACCCAATACAATGGTAAAGGACGTGTTAAGAGCTAGTCGAGGTAAATATGGCGGGGTATATGGCGGGCCAAGCATGCCACTATCCGTACAACTATACGACTATACGTCGATCCAGCCGGCCAATCAGAACGCTCTTCTCTCAGGCTCTTACCCCCTCTCTCTCTCTCCACTCTTTTATCCTACGTTTCTTTTGTTTCCTTTTCTTTTCTTTTTTCCTTTTCTCCTTTTCTTTCTTTTTCTTTCTTTCCTCTCCTTCCTCTTTTTATTTTTTTTCTCTTCTCTTCTCTTCTCTTTCCTTTTTTCTCTTTCTCTACCTTCTCTTTTCCTTTTCTTTTTTCTTTTCTTTCCCTTTCTCTCTCATTTTTCCCCTCCCCCTCAAGTTTTACCAACAAAATCCTGACAGGTAGGGGGTGTCGCACCCCACACCCCCCTTTAGCGACGCCCCTGGTTGTTATCCCATTATTCTTTTAAAAGAAATGCATTTCCTCATGCTCTCGCACCTCTCTTCTACCGTTGTTTAATTCTCTTTAATTTTTTTCCTTTCCCCCTATGTCCATCTCTTTTTTGTTGTTCTTTTTGTGCTTTTTTTTTGGGGGCTACACGCCTGGCAGGGGGCCCCATATTATGCACACTGCAAAATTGCGTGCCCACCCCCGCCCCTTTCCCGGTAAAAAAAACCTTCTTATATCATCCCCCTTTCTTTCTTTTTCCTTCTCATTATTCTCCTTTTCCCCCTTTTCTCTTCTCCGTCTTTCCCCCTTTCTTTTTTCCCGCCTTTTCTCTCCTCTCTCTCTCTCTTCCCCTTCCTTCCTTTCCCCCTCCTTTGTCTCCTCTTCCCTTTTCTCTCCTCCCTCTTTTCTTTTTCCTTCCCCCTCCTTTTTCTCATTTTCTCCCTTTTTCTTTTCCCCCTTCCCCCTTTTCCCTTTTTTTACCGGGAGGGGGCACGTGCCCCCTGTGCCCCCCGAATCCGCCACTGGTATAGTTGTCTGGATGTACAGTTTCCTGCGTTCTGATTGGCCGGCTGGATAGACGTATAGTCGTATAGTTGTACGGATAGTGGCATGCTTGGCCCGCCATATTTACCTCGACTAGCTCTTAACACGACCTTTACCTAGGGTAACTTTTCTCCGTCTGAACAAGACTAGTGTTGTTCGCTATTTGTTCGAAAACTGACCTTGGTCTGAAACGCGTCGAAACGCGTCATATGACGCACATAAACCCAGGTTTGTCGACCAACCTCCTTTGTGAATTTGGGCCTATGGGTCCAGGGAGGTGAAAGAGAAGGAGTGGAATCAAGCCGCTTTCTTTGACCCCATGCTCCAAGCCGCGGAAAAGTTATGCGCTAATCTGCAACTGTTGACCAGGTGGTGAGATAAAAGTGAATGAAATTTCAGGATTTAGAATTCCTACATCAGAAAATGGTATCCCAGCAACTGTTCGCTGTCCCTTTCAATGATTTCTCATCAATTATTGAATGTGTAATGAGTAGAACATGAGCGAACAAAACTTCTGTAATTTCATCCTTTTTTCCAACTGCAAAATTACAAAAACACGCGAAAACACACATTAGCAAACTTAAAGTTATCGAAGATTGTAAATCATGGATTAAATAACGGGACATTAAAACATGCAAAAATTAGCGCATTATCCTAAAATATTGAGTTTTTGTCAGGATCTATTTTTTCTTTTACCAACTCTGGCACACAAATTATAGGAAGCGCGGGGTACTAAATTTGAAAAATTGTTTGATGCACTATTCCCAATACAATCCCCATATACAGTTTATAATTTACACTGAATTTTTGCCGGTAATTTAATATTTTGTAATAAATGTGAAACTGGTGCCTGGCCTCCGAAATTCCCCGCAGTGGAAGCGTGGCTCGGAGAATAGAACTTCAAAGCCAAGTGGAATGTTACACATCCCATTGTTACGCTTTAGAAATCAGGAATGCGTTTGAATAAATTACAAGCGTTTCCGGCCACTCCTTTCTTTCACCTCCCTGATGGGTCTCATCAGTTTTGGCCACCCATAGTTTATTTTCATATGAAACCGAACACATGTTCAGGCTCCCCTCAAATTCTGCCCCAATGTAGGATTCATTGTCCGTCGATTTGTCCGTCGAAACAGTTCCAAACTCAAATCAATAGGCTTTTTTCGTAATGTAACCAAATTTAATGCATACGTCTTTGTGAAGTGCCTCGATACAAACGATTTCATTCACCTGATAAGAATAATAGTATTTCAATAGGCAGAATCCGAACTGCATACGTTAGTTGTTGCCAGGTAGGACACACGTTATGACTTGACCTACCTAGCAACACTTAATATACGAAGTTTGCATTCTGACTATTGAAATACTATTATTCTTTTCAGGTAATGAATAAATTTGTATTGAGGCACCTCACAAAAACATGTATTAAATTTGGTTACATTACAAATGGCCCTATTTGAGTGACATAGAGTATCTGCATATTCAATTCGGAAACATGTGACGCAATGAATAAAGAGTTGCCTGTCTGTTCGCACAACGTGGGGCTCATTTTGGTTTCGGCCATACAGAGGAGCGAAGCCACGAATCAGATTAATGAAAAGATTATTTGCGTATGCACCCATCACCTGTTAAATTTCAAAATCTTCAGACAAACAGTTTACCCTTGCAGGAATGTCTCAAGTTCTATGACACACAATATCAGTATTAGACAAAAGAAACCTCTCTAGCCTATGATCATGATGATTATGCTAATGTTGTGGAGACAAACCCAATGAATGCATTAAAATGATGCCTGTCTGTACACACATAGTTCGTGGGTCACATTATTTGTCTGTTTTGGCCAGAGCAGCGAGAGCATCAATTTATTGTAAAGATCAATACTACCTGCATAAAATACACCCATCACCTGTTAAATTCCAAATTTTTTAGACAAAACAGTTATGCATTGCAGGAATGTCTCAAGTTCTATGACCTACAATATCAGTACTTTACAGAACACATGCCTAGCTTGAAGTTGAACACTCGTGGTGAGTATACAAATGTGTGGAAACAATACCCATTGAATGCATTAACATGTTGCGTGTCTATTCTACTAAGTTGAAGTATACGATCGACCATAAGAATTTTCAGGCGAATGGCATCCAATAGGGACTTTTAGATTTTACACGACGAGAACGTGGACTGCCACGGTGACATCCTTTTAAGGTAATGTGACTGCCGGGCACGGGCCAGTGCCTTGAAAGAATAGGGACTTTTAGATTTACACGAAGAGACTGACTGCCATTCTTTCACAGGTCCTGCCCGGCAGTGCCTTAAGGACGTCACATTACCTTAAAGGATGTCACCGTGGCAGTCCACGTTCTCGTCGTGTAAAATCTAAAAGTCCCTAATGGCACACGTTGCACTCCACTACGTCGACGTGCAAATCTAAAAGTCCCTATTCGGACCTTACGGACCTAAGGGTAGGGCAGAGCTTTGTCTTACTTTCCTTTAGTATATCTATAAGAAGTGAATCTCACTTTTAAGTCTCACTTTTGAATTCTCCAGCAGAGTAACAAGACGCACATTTCTGAAGCACTCCCTGCATAGATCAGCTCAAATTTTCAAGCAAAATGAAGCGTCTTTTGGTGCTTGTACTGGTTTCTGTAATTCTAGTGGCTGAATTACTGGGTGAAACGGGTGAGTACTAATAAAGGGGAAGCCCACCCTGATATTTAGTTGGTTTGGTTTTAAATGGCCGCACATGAACGTGAGAAAAAGATCATAGTAGACCAGCCAAGACATGATTTTGTTCTACTTTGCACAGCATTTGGGGGTAATGCATGGCATTCTGCTAAAACTCTTGCAAACTATTAAAGAATAATATAGGGGATGCCACTCACATTTTTAAAACTAAAAATGTCATTTCGGGCTCAATTTTTTTCATTTTTTGACGGAATATGTATTACCAGAGTACGACTATTCCATCGATACGAGTTAGTTTCATTATGAGTTTGTAGTTATAAACATGTTTAATTTACATTTGAAACTTGGACATTACACATTAACGTATGGCACAATGAAACGTAAAAGTGTGACTTGCTCAGAATATGGGGTTACCAACTAAAACTAATCATATTTCAAAGTTGTTTAAACTAAAGCTGTCCAGTGATTAAACATATATGTTGTCATGCCACACAAAGAAAAGAAATGATCAAGTAATGTGATGGATAAGTCAATTGTTGCTATCCCAAATGAGTTGATGTCTTTTCACAGGATGCACATTTTGAGTGGAAAACACTCTGTACGTGTATATCTACAGTGTACATTTACCGTATATGACAATTCTCACAGGTATTAGCAATATTCGTCCATGGGCCGATAATTGAAAAGGCCCCACCCCCTTAGACACAATCAATTAAATATTTCTGTTAGGACCTTTAGTTATCAGAATGTGCTTGTTTGCCCTAAAGTTGGTTGTGGGTGTGACAACTAGGGCTGTAACGGAGCAAGAACAATCGATTTTTAATTTTTTGTTTATAGAAAAGGTCATATATTTGTAATCTAGAAAGTAAAAACACATTGAACACATCATGTTATGTGTATTTAAAGAATATCGCAAGTAATTACAGGTGTCAGTTATGTTAAAAGTTGCTGTTGCTATGGAAACAGTGAGAAAAAACAGTGAGAAAATACCTGAAACTAAAAAAGATATTGTTTGCATAACTCTAGATGATTTTCTGTTCGCTAGGACCCTTTGTTATCATCTGTTTGCCATAAAAAAAGCCGATGGACGTGATCACTATGCTGTTGCATGTGTTGTACCATGGTAACAAATCAATAAATATTTGAATTATAGAAAATACTATAATTGTCTTTTAACAACATGAAACTAAAGGTGATCATCTTATAATTTTAGCTAACTGTTATGATAATAACAAAAAGAAATGGGTCATTTGAATCCACAGTCAATTAAAAAAAATGGCCGCTGCCATGGAAGCTGACGTTTAAAGAAACTGACCTGACATCTGTGAACCAAACAAGAAATGTAACTAATCAACACAAAATATAAAACGGACATAATATGAGCCATACCAAATGATATATATATATATCTGTTATCTAGTACCCCCAGCTATCATAATCTGCTCGCTTTGTCATAAAGTTCGTGGTGAATGTGACCACCATGGCCGTTACCGTGGTTAATATTCGGTTACAAATAATACAAAAACTGATTTTTATAAATACAACATATTTATAATTGAACAACATAAAGATAAATGAAAGCATCTAAATCGAAGTATTTGAGCTTCCAATTTGGTTGCAATGTTATCTGGGTCATTTGAGGTCACGACAAGTACGCAAAAAATGTTGTTAGTATTGAAAAGGTATAAGGAATTACAATTTGTGAGTAAGAAACGCTCCTGCTTTTAATTCACAACCCGTTTGAAATGTTACCATGAGACGCTTCATAAGATAGTACCACAATTTTCATTGTTGTAAAGAAATGTTTAGCTTGCACTTACTAGACTAAGATCGATTGTAATTAAAAACAAGTCTTTTTTCGGTACTAATATTTACATACTTATAATGTGTTTTAACTTAAAGAGAAGGTTGAATTCAGCTGGGGAGAGGTGAAAAATATTTTGTGAGAGTTATCATTGTTATTATGAAAGTGTAGAAGAAAATCTGAGAAAAAAGTTCCCTGAAAAGCATAGCTCTTCAAATGCCTTCATATTCTAAATATGACAAGTAACAGCTTAAAAATGAGGCCCGATTTTATGCCACATGTTTGTGTAGTCCCATATACATCTTTCTGTGTACAGTGCTTGTTACTTACCAAGATTGGGCCAAGTTTCTTATCATTTTGATGACCGTGACTCCAGAACCTAACATTAAACACCAATACTTATATGCTACATGATCAACTTTTCTGATCGGCTCCACACCGTTTCTTTCACAATGCAGTCGCATGACCAGAACTCAACTGTTATCTTTAAATTAGCAAATATATGACATTTTCCAAAATTTGAATGTTCTTGATCCGTTAACATGATAATAGCCCTAGTGGTCACACCCGCCTCAAACTTTAGGACCAATCTGAGGTGGTGTGTTCCTTTTAAGATTTTGGCCCATGTACTAATATTGCTGATATGTGGAAATTGCCATTATACATTACATGTACAGTGTGTTTCCACTCAAAATGTGCAAAAAGACAAAATGACTTATCCATCACTATATTTAATAATTTCTATTCTTTGTGTATCATAACAACATATATTATATATTTAATCAAGAAAAAGAGTTTCACATTTGGTGTGTAAAATATAATTAGTTTGTATAGCCCCATATTCTGAGTAAATGACACTTTTTATGTTTCATTGCGCTTTACATAATTATGTGTGTACTATCCAACATTCAAATCTATATAAACAGGTTTATTACTTCACACTCATTACGAAAATTATATAATTTGAAAAGTCTTTATCAGATAATACATATTCGGTCAAGTCAGTAAAAATCATGGCTTTTATATTCTTTCAAATTTTGAGCCAAAAATGCGCGTGGCATCCAACCGTATCTTATTCCTTAGTATTTTTGCGAGAGTTTTAGCATGAATGCCATGCATTACCCCAACATGCCATGGAATCTTTTTCTAGAGCCTTTTTTCAATGTTTGGCTGGTCCACTTTCAGTGACAGCTTCAGCAAAATATGATAACAATAAGAAAGTTATGAATTTTTGAAGTTGTATTCAATGAAACACAACTTTGCAACCCTGTGACATACATTATCTTGCAAGGTTATTTCCTATTTTCAATTTCCTTATTTGCTGACAATGGAATATTTTCTTTTATACAGGGTTATGTAGAAACATATGTGCGATGATTTTTGTCCATGGGCATGTATGACTCTCCCATAATAATAATAATAATAATAACAATAATGATTATAATAATCATAATAACAACAATAATGATAATAATAATAATCATAATAACAAGACAAATGCGACTGCGTCTCCTATTTGCCTCCGCCCTAAATTCAGTATAGGAAAGGGGTGAAATTATTTATGACATATCACAATGAAAAAAAAAATGCTTATAATTAAATGTCATCTGATGACTATGAACTTGACCTCTGTGACCTATGACCTACTTACTTGCATCAGGCACCTGGGAGCAAATTTTTCTTCAGGAGTGCTCAGGGTAAAAAGTATCTGACAAGCAACAACAAAAAGGGGTGGGGCCTGTCCCTCCACACACAACATTGGAGGGTTCGGCATCTCTTACATTATGAACAGAGGTATGCTGATTGGAGATTTCCCAAATCACTATAATTAAGGGATCTCAAAGATCAAACACCTACTCTGGTAATGTTCATGCTTAGTGAGCATGGCCACATGTCTAGTCATAACTGTGAATCTTTTCCTAAAGAATATGGAAATGGCTAAATCTCATTTGACAATTATATAACCCTAATCAGTGTGACTGAATTTTATGTCATCTTTTATGCTCTCTTTCTAGACGGACTGTCAACGCGTCGTCGTCGTCGTTTTTATCGTAAAGAGGAAGCAATGGGTAAGCTTTACTTCAGTAACATCTCATGAAAAAACTCAGAGATACCGTTAAGTGCTGGTCATGTGATTACATTGAGAAAGAAAATGCTCGACACTACTTCCCTGCTCATTTCAAGGAAGCTTCGGTCCGACCTTTGTTGCATATGGAAAACTTTGGGGCGAATTCGTTCATAAAATGGATTGCTCACCGGCTCGGTCAACTCTGCACAGAGCTTCGCACCAAGTCCCGCAGTGTGCACTGGCGCGTAACACAGATCGCTGGGTGCGTCCATTATGACAAAATAGGAGAATGGGTCTTGTTCATAACATGAACATAAAACAAGGACGATTTCATTTGCATGTTTATGTCTTTTAATGAAATTCTAAGACGACACAAAAACAATAACAAGACTTTAAAACTGTTGAAGATTGAATTCATATCGATAATTCAATATCAAGGAGTTCACTAATTATATATTTAACCCCACAATCAAATGGAACATTCCTCTCTCAGGGTCTGAAGTTTACGACGAACAATTTTACAAAATCCTTTGTGTTTCTTCATGGTCACTGGCAAATTACACAACAAGTCCATGATGTATCACCATTTAATTATCATTACTACAGTCTACATGTCTTCTTCTTTCTATATTTAAGGTTAAAACTCACATATTGATAGAAATAACTACACAAAATGGACAGGTTCGAAGAACATTCCGAGAGGAGACATGCTGTTTCAAATCACATGCAACGCAAATGTTCGCACGCTAATGTGTACGTCTATGGAACTCGTGTAGTGTGGCATATGTCATGCTCTTGCGCAAAAAGGAGCATACATGAGAGACAGCAAATCATTGGATGCAAAAGTGCAACCTTTTCCTCTTATCCAATCAAAATGAATGATACATTACTGGAATCGTTAAACTCTCTGCTTTAATTTGATATGCGAGATGGTGCGATTCGGCCATCGAATCAGTTCTACAGCCAAGATAAGTATGGAGAGTTGACGGATTTTGGGCGAAAATCCGTTGACCTCCATAGAGAAAGTGTCGTGAAAGGTTTTTTTTGAACATTTTAAAGCAAAAAGTGCAACCTTTCCCCACGAATGAAATTATTTCTAATTTATATCATCTTAAAGAGAAAACATTGAACTTTAAAATTCAGGCCGAGATGGTATTAAAAGTGGGTTCAGTTAGGCTATTGCTGTGATTTAGCGTAGGTAATGCATGAAATGGTAAGGAATTTCACGTGTTGTAGCTCACGGTGCGATGCGTGCGGAGCAGATGAACGAAAGTTTTTCATATGAGAAACCACATTTAGATGCATAGGTCTTTAGTAACTACCGCCCTATTTCCAGACTCTCATTTGTATCAAAGCTCATTGAGAGGGCGGTAGTCACTCAAATTCAAAATTATCTTACTGAAAATAATCTGTTTATTTCTGCTCAATCTGCATATGTAGAGCTTTTCACAGCACAGAGACAGCTCTTGTCCGTGTCCAAAATGATATCTTGTGTGCTCTCGATAAAAAACAAGAAACAATATTAGTTCTTTTAGATTTTTTTTCTGCGTTTGAAACAATTGATCGCCATTGTCTTGCGTACAACGATTATCCTCACGGTTTGGGATAAGTGGAACTGCTTTGCAGTGGTTTATATCGTTCTCATTCTGTCTCCATCAATTCTGTTACCTCAGAAAAACACAATCTATGGTGCGGCATCCCACACAAGGCTCTGTCGCCGGCCCGCTACTCTTTATAATTTACCACAATAAATCATATGTATCTACCTATTATTGCTTAGTCCTCCAGACAAAGCAGTCATCGAAAATAAAAAGTCACAGTTGTGCATACCCCACCCCGATATACCCTTCAGTCACGCGCACTCTACGTCCGCATACAAACTTCCTCTCTCTTTTCGCAGTCATTCGTTAAGGAGTACAGATAAGTCTCTAGCGCTAAATTTGGAGTTTTTGCTCCTCGCAGCGTTTTGGAGTGCTTTCTTTCTGTCATTTCCAGTTCCAATTTGTTTTTATACATTTTGGTTCGGTTTTTTAACCCTAAGTCACTTTTTTTTTGGCAGTAATTAGTGTTCACTTTTGCCGACCGAACTTCCCTTTTTGAGTTCAGTCCCGGACACAGTAATTTGTGTACCGGGGCTTTTTCACTTAGTGTTTTGTTAAGGGATTTCTTTGTGCATACCTCTAGTATAGTTTACGGTGCGGCTCTATGGTTGAGCGCGCTGTGTGTTAATTTCTTTTGTTGACGCTAAGATATAAGCGTTCTTCGTTCGTAGCTCTTTGTTTAGCTACGCTAGGACTGTTTGTTTAGCTTTGTTTAAGAGTTTAATTAAACTGTTTTGAAGCGACGCTGTTTGTTGCGTGTTTTAGTCGACGCTTGTTTAGTTCGTCGATTGTTTGGTTGTAGTAACTGTTGCTTTTCTTTTGTTATCGCTTTCCTTGGAAAGTTTGTTTTGTCTTATCCACAGGTTTCTAATGGACAAGGAGTCTGGATTTGAGTGGATTCACTCCCCCAGTTTCGGTTGTCGGTACCGCCTCACTAGCGAGTGAGTTTGGTGCGGCAGGTAGGGGTAAGGGCACCCGAGTACAGGCTCGGGGCAGGTTACTCCACGCACTGGGTATTTTTGCCGAGTGTTTCGGGAGTTTTGCCCTGTAGTAAGTTACCGACGGATACCGCGTCCGGGCCAGCCAGCGGGCTGTGCTCCGGCGCCTGTATGTCGAGGTCTATAAATTCAGCTCAGCTAGAATATAGAGACTCCTACTGGTGGCTTTCCTCGTGGGTCTGTCCGTCCGTAGAGGCCCCGGGCTTCACGGCCCGGGGCTCTGTTGCGAGGCAACAGCCGTGCAAAGCACGAGCCATGCATTCAAGCATGAAGGAGACCCGGTTTACGCACCCGATTCATTTCGGCAGTATTCCTGCGTCCACATTTGGGGTGCCTGATAATAATCACGCCAGTGGAACGCCAAGGTCTCGAGCTCGCTGAGGCTTCTCACGAAGCACTGAAGCGAGCAGGCCCCGGTCACTCCTCGCTTTGAAGCGAGCAGGCCCTGGTCACACCTCGCTGGTGTTTCTCACGAAACTTTGCAGCGAGCAGGCCTCGGTCTCACTCTCCGTAGTGGTTTCGCTGTAGCTTCTCAGGAGCATTTCAGCGTGAGAGCCCCGGTCACACTGACCGTGCAGATCTCGCTCACGTTTCTTTAGAATCAGTGAGGCGAGACGGCCTGAGTTTATCTGGCATTGGTGCTAAGCGGAAGAGAGCTAGCAGGGCCAAGAAGCCTCCTTCCTCCCCCGTTGCGACGGGGAAGAAACGGAAGAGTGTGAGCGTCCTTGCCTCGGCTGGATCGCAAACAAAGAAGACAAAGAAGACAAAGGAATCGGCGCCTGTGTCTTCCTTTTCGAGTTCTGCGCAGGCAGAGCTCAGAGTTCTCATGGAACAAATGTTCAATCAGCTGAGCTCCTCAGCTGTGTCGACGGGTGCACATACTTTGGCGTCAATTTCGTCACCTGGTATGTCAGCGGGTTCGGTACCTACCGTCCCCCGTGCCCCGGCTAGTGTGGTCGCGGAGCCCGCCTCTTTGTCTTCTGATTCGGATTCTTGTTCTGAATTTTCGGCTGCCGCTGTTTTGGCGTCAGAATCGTTACCTCGTACTGTCGTCTCTCGACAGGGTTTTGTCTCCCGGCGCCTGCTGCTCTCGGCGCTCCGCCGGGCGAGGAGTCGTTGGCCTCGGTGGGGGTTTTACCTCAGCCGTATGATTCGGTCACTATGGATCGTCAGTGTGATTGGGATTCTGTCTCCATTGTCTCGGAGGATTCGCAGCTGGACTCAGCACCGGGACAATTTTCGAGTTTGGGCTCCGATGCGAGGGCTTTGTTAGAAAAGTATCTGCCTGATACTTTTTCTCGTCCCAGCACTGGGGCTGGTGTTCCGTCTTCGCTGTTTAAACAGCGTTCATCTCAGGATTCTATTCCCTGCCTGAGGAATTCAAGACTGAATTTGATAGGATTGCAGCTGACCCTATCGGGGTTTCTCGGGATGTGAGATCTCAAAGCTCTGCTTTTTCCTTCATTACGGAGGTTACTCGCAACTTTTTGTTGCGAAGAAACTTTCGCCTGATCTTGTTAATGTAGCGCTTCATTTGGGAGTTAATCTCAAGAAGAAGTCGTACAAGGATCGAGATAAGCCCCTGGAGGTGATTTCATCTCTGACGGGGATTTCCTTCGGCTCTCTGCCTATATGGGTTCTCTGGTCAGTCTCTTGGCAAGAGCTGACGAATTGGGAATTTCGGCGGATGATTTGTTAGTACTTCAGAATATCCTTTTGTTACTGTCGGGCCTCTTGTGGTCGTCAATTTCTTGCACTTCTATCGCGGTGACCTCTCAGCGCCGTCAGCTGGCGCTGTCGGAGCTGGGGGTGTTGGAGCGGGATATTCCTTCTTTGTGTGAAGGCATTCCTTCGTCGGAACAGTTCCTTTGTGGTGGTCAGTTCACAGCTATGCTGCAGAAGGAGATTGATAGGCGTAAACAGGCCGCTGATTTGGCGCGGCATTTCCGCTCGCAACCTTTAACCAGGGGTCGTTCAAGACCTCCGTCTAGGTCGACTGGCGTGGGTTCACGTCATTTTACTCCTTCTCAGGGCCCCATTTACCCCCCAGGCCCGTTCGGGCCGTGGCAGGGGTTCGTCTAGAGGTTGGAGTGGTCCGAAGTCTTCGGCCAAGTCCTTCCCTCCATCCAAGCGGCACTTTTGAAGGTTCGCCCGCGCTTGTAGACCGGGTCGGCGGACGACTCCGGAGTTCCTTCCTCTTGGGAAGCTATCACCGAAGACACTGTCGTGCTCTCAGTCGTGCGAGAGGGCTTCTACATAGAGCTGGTAGAGCCCCTTCCGAACGGCGCCATTCGAGTTCGTCCGCCTCCGTTGTCCGCCCCTTTCCAGCAACACATCTCGAACGAGATTCTCATGTTGCTGGAGAAGGGCGCCATAGAGAGTCTCGGACCACCCTGGTCTGAGTCTCTCTCCGGTTTTTGTCATCCCCAAGCGCTCGGGAAGTTGAGGATGATCCTCAACATGAAAAGGATCAACCTGCACATAGCTCCCATGCATTTTCGCATGGAACATCTGGCTACTATCCTCCCTTCATTAGGTCCGGAGGATTTAGCGGTTTCCTTGGACCTCAAGGATGCCTACTTCCATATTCCCATCCATCCACTTTCAAGGGATCTTCTGGGGTTCGCCTTTCGAGGAGAGACCTACAGATTCAAGGCCCTCCCTTTCGGCCTGAGGCCGGCACCTCGGGTTTTTACCCGAGTGGTTTCGCCCTCACGGCCTTTCTTCGAAAGCAAGGGCTCAGGCTGTTTGCTTATTTGGACGATTGGCTCCTGGTGGCAAGTTCAGAGTCTCGCCTTCGGAGCAGTTGAGTCTTCTACTGCAGGTCACACAGGGACTAGGGTTCCTGGTGAACTGGGACAAATCGAGTTGGTTCCCGCCCGCAGGTTGGTTTACCTGGGTGCGGAGTTGGATTTGCCGGCGCAGTTGGCCCGTCCCAGTGGGGACAGAGTTCGGTCCATTACCAAGGCGGCCCGGTCCCTGCGGCGTGCCCGCAGAGTGCCGGCCAAGCAGTGGCTCCAGTGGCTGGGTTTTTTGGCCAGCCTGGTCGATGTTTTCAGGATGCTCGGCTTCTCATGAGGCCCTTTCAAAGGCATCTTCTGAGGTTCTACAGACCGAGTGTAGATTCCCTTTCAGTCAGGATTCCTTTACCAAAGGAGATCAAGCTTCTGTTGGCCCCTTGGTTGGACGGCGCTTTCTTGACTCGGGGCAAGCCCTTTCGCGTGCCCCTGCCTTCGATCTCTCTGTCGACGGACGCCTCCCACCTGGGGTGGGGGTCACTGTTTGGGCAACATGGTGTCGGGGACTTGGGATTTTCCCATCCTTCCGCACATCAATGTTTTGGAAATGATGGCGGCGTTCGCTTCGCTTCACCATTTCAGACAGTTGTTGTTTGGTCGCGGTTCTACTGCTCACGGACAATACAACTGTGGCCTCCTACATAAATCGGCAGGGCGGCACGAGGTCGTCCAGCCTGGACGACTTAGCTGCTCGTCTGTGGCGGTGGTGTCGATCGGTGGAGATCACGCCTGTAGCATCCTTCATTCCTGGCCAGGACAATCTGGTAGCAGATTTCCTGTCCAGAGGAGGTGCCTCCTTCGAGTGGGCCCTCCATCGGCAAGTGTTCGACCTTCTCCTCTCGGTCTGGTCTCCTTTGGAGATCGACCTGTTCGCATCCCGTTCAATCATCGGCTTCCGATGTATTGTTCTCAGTACGAGACCCGGAGGCTTGGGCGCTGGACGCCTTCTCGTTCCATTGGGGGTCTCTCCGGGGTTATGCGTTTCCCCCATTCGGTTTGATTCCTCAGGTCTTGAGGAAAATCAGATCGGACAGGGCTTGGGTTCTATTGATCGCCCCTCGTTGGCCGAGGAGGTCGTGGTTTCCGGACCTCCTGGATTTGTTAGCGGGTCAACCGCTTTGTCTTCCGCTGAAGGAGGACTTGGTGACTCAGCCTCTCTCAGGGATACTTCATCCGCGGCCAGCGGTCCTCCATTTGACCGCTTGGCCGTTATCGGGGAGGTTGCAAGAGCTGAGGGCCTCTCGGAAAGGGCCTCTCAGTTTTTGACCAGGAGCCGCGTCTATTGGTGTCATAGCCGATTTTCTTATCTCTTTATTTGACAAGGGTAGATCTCTGTCCACGTTGCGTGGGTATCGTTCGGCCATCGCTGCTATCCATGCAGGTTTCCCAGATGGCTCGAGTGTGTCTAACTCCCTCGACTGGCAATGTTGTTGCGGTCCTTCTTTCTGGAGAGACCGCCCCAACAGAAGCTGGCTCCTCCTGAGTCTGCCCAAGGTTTTGGAGGCTTTATCTAAGCCTCCTTTTGAACCCTTGCCAAGGCTTCTCTGCACTGTCTCACAATCAAGACTTTGTTTTTAATTGCGATTGCGTCCGGGCAGAGGAGAGGCACGCTTCACGCCCTTTGCCTTTCTCCGGGCCACATTCGCTGGGAGAGAAAGGGTGTGAGACTTATTCCCAAGCCTTCTTTCCTAGCAAAGAATCAAACTGTCTCATCGGGTCCAGTGGAGATTTTCCTTTGTCCTTTGTCCAGTGTCTCCTCAGTCGAGGAAGACAAAGTCTGGTGTCCGGTTAGGGCTCTGAAGTGGTATTTGGACAAGACTAAAGGTGTTCGGAAGAATGAGCAGTTATTCCTGATTACGCGGGAACCCTTCTCTCCTGCGTCTAAGGAGTCCATCTCTAGATGGATCATTGAGGCGGTTCAGGCCGCAGGTCCTGAGGCTCTCTCGGAAGGTGTGCCTCCTCGGGCGCATGACACCAGGGGTATTAGTACCTCCTGGGCTTTGTTTCATGGTGTCGCCCTTCATGATATTATGAAGGCTGCCTTTTGGTTGTCGCCAAATACCTTTATTTCATGTTATCTCAAAGATATTCCGGCAAGTGAGGAACGTTTCGCTACTACCTCCTTGCTGGCGGCTTCTTCTTCGTTAGTTCCCTGTTAACCCTTTTGTTTGGGACATGCCTCCCGCTTTCATCTGTGTTGGTCTAAGCAATAATAGGTAGATACATATGATTTATTGTGGTAAATTAGTTAAATCATAACTGATTTTATTATTTACTATATAAATCTATGTATCTACCTATGTCCCTCCCTCCGGCCCCTCTCCTTGTTTACAACATGTCCCTGGTCTGTCTCTGGGACTGCGTGAGAGAGGAAGTTTGTATGCGGACGTAGAGTGCGCGTGACTGAAGGGTATATCGGGGTGGGGTATGCACAACTGTGACTTTTTATTTTCGATGACTGCTTTGTCTGGAGGACTAAGCAATAATAGGTAGATACATAGATTTATATAGTAAATAATAAAATCAGTTATGATTTAACTAATGTTTACATCTTCCTTGCAAGATATCATATTGGCTCACAATATATCATGTATGACATATGCAGACGACGTGCAATTGTACCTAACATTTGATTCTGGGAATCGCTTTTCTGCTGTTCAGAAGATGGAAAATTGCTTAGAGGATGTTAGAACTTGGGCACTTCAGAACAAGCTTTCTCTAAATGACTGTAAAACCGAATTTCTTCACTTTCATTCCAAGTTTTGTTCTCATGTCCCACGAATCAGTTTAAGAATTGGGCAGTCTGTAATTAAGCCATCCTTTATGGCCCGTAATCTTGGTGTTATGGATTCTTCACTCACTTTGTCTCAAAATGTTGATGCCATTTGTAAATCTGCTTTTGTAGCTATAAGGAAAAATAGGAAAAATTCGTAGGTTTCTCGACCAGAATACAGCCCATCGTCTTATCCATGCTTTCGTCACATCTAGGCTAGATTGTTGCAATTCCCTTCTCTTTGGTCTTCCTGCAAAAATAACCTCAAAGCTCCAGCGTATCCAAAACACAGCAGCTCGTCTTGTTCCTTGTGTTCCTCGTACTTCTCACATTTCCCCTGTTCAAAAACTTCACTGGCTTCCTATCACTTCTCGCATCACTTACAAAAATCCCCTCCTTACTTTCAAGACTTATCATGGTTTCGCTCCTTCATATCTTTCTGAACTCCTTCCTTGATACACTCCTGTCCGGACTAGCCTTAAGGGCTTGGTGATAATGTGAAATATTGATATTGATATCACCAAGCCTTAACTGGCTCCCATAGACCCGTGCGGAGAGGCATGTCAACAGACCCCAAAATGCGTCCGAAATCACCCCTTCCCACACCCGACCAATATTGGACAGTGGCCTCGATGAATTTTATGCCACTTCTACATCTAATTGCCTACGAAATTTAAAAATCATATTTAGATTTAAGGAAATATTAGCAAATATCTTACCAGAGAGATACAGCTCGGGTGCTTCTCCACATGTACCGTGAGAGTTTCCTCTTTACATAATAATAACGTTGACCTCTGACTCGTGTTGATGGCATTTCCGTAAGTGTGCTGCTCCCGTAAAATGTGCTGTATAACACTATACAGCACATTTTACGGGAGCAGCACTTTTACGGAAGTCCCATCAACACGAGTCAGAGGTCAACGTTATTCATATGTAAAGAGGAAACTCTCACGGTACATGTGGAGAACCATCCGAGCTGTATCGCTCTGGTAAGATATTTGCTAATATTTCTTAAATTTAAATATGATTTTTAAATTTCGTAGGCAATTAGATGTAGAAGTGGCATAAAATTCATCGAGGCCACTGTCCAATATTGGTCGGGTGTGGGAAGGGGTGATTTCGGACGCATTTTGGGGTCTGTTGACATGCCTCTCCGCACGGGTCTATGGGAGCCAGTTAAGGCTTGGTGATATCAATATCAATATTTCACATTATCACCAAGCCCTTAAGGCTAGTCCGGACTATGCGATTTGCTTCTCAATCTCTCCCCTCTCGATCTCACGCTATTTCTTATAAACAATACGGTCAACGTTCTTTTGTTTATGCAGCTACATTTCTTTGGAACAATCTCCCCCTTCAAATTCGCAATGCCAGTTCTATAAATACATTTAAAACAATGCTAAAAACACATCTCTTTAAGCCTTTTATATTTTGTGTAGATTAACGTAGGATACTATTGATTTATGAACTATTTGTATTTTTATTGTGAGCGATTTGTAATTATGTACATGTATTATTTTCATTTGCAAACTTTTAATGTTAATTGATTTGATGTAATTTGTTAAATAAATTCTGTTTCCTTCACTTTTCAACTATTTTCATTCTAAACCGCTTAGAGGCATTTTGCAATTTGCGGTATAGAAATATCTTATTATTATAACAGGCACCCAGGACACATGGGCATCCAAATTCTATGTCCGGAGTCCGGACCCCCAACATTTTGAAAATATTAAACAGAGCTCATGCGTACAGACTCTAGAAACTTCCATCTGGACCCCCTTCGAAAATAAGTTAGTGTGTAGCCCCGGAAAATGTCTTGAAACATTAGGAAAGGCTTAATCCTTTAGGAATTGATGTTAACCTGGAGATTTTGGAATGATCAGTATGAAATGAAATTGACCCATTCTTGCTGAAAATCAAATCAGTGCACACCGAAATTGGTTTACGAGACTATACACACACACATTTGGCGTTAAAGCGGTTTGGTCTAAACTTTTTAGGTATATCTCATCCATCTTTTGAATATGCAGGCATATCAAGAGAAATGTTTTTCAGAAGATATTTCCACTATGATATTCTTAACAAAGGATGACGAAGCTCATGAAAATTTCGTTGTCCTTTCCAGAACTCAACCTTCACTTACCAACCACCAAAACATGTTTTGCTTTTATAAGGGCTTCCACGTTGCTATACTGCATTAGGTATGGTGAAACATATGCTTCGAATATTACTCCCACAAAGAGATTTCGCTGTTTATGTTTACTCTCAGTAAACATAAAAGGGACATGATGGGTAGAAAAGTACACACACAAAATACATGTAGCATAGGGCATGCATGGAGCCCAAGTCTGACTTGTGCAGGGTTTTATGATACTCTTTATTTCTCTATACTCCTTAAACATTAACCTAGTTTTTTTAGTCGTTTTTTTCCCTGTAGTTTTCCACACTTTGTATAAGCACCAAGGTTGTTATACACTGTGATAATCATGTAGACAAGATCATAGGTAGTCAATGGATCCTGGACACCTACAAATTATGTTTTCAAGTCCTGGAGATAAACAACTACCAGAAAATTCTGGTTTCAAAGAAAACCAAAAATTCCTGGTCTTAAAGGGACTTGGTAACATTGTTCAGATGAGAGAAAATGGTGCTAAGATAGTGACTGCAATGCTAGATGTACACTTAAAGACAATCTGAAAGTTTGAGTAAAAACAGAACATTATTAAGGATAAAGATTGGGAAAAACCTATCTGATCGATTCCTTAATTCTCCCAACTATATTGTTACAATTTAATTACATTTTAGGTGAATGTAAATCGTCATAGGCAATAAATTGTCTTATGTCTTATTTTCATGGAAAAACGGTTGGGAAAATTCAAAAATGGTTGGGAGAATTTACTGTTAGAGGGTGTTGCACGGTGACGCCTTCAAAGAAAGCCATAAATATCTTTGTGGTTTGAGAATTTTTTCAGGATTTGTTGCCTGTTAGAGGGTTAGTACAGTAGAAGGAATATAATAAGTAACGTTTCATACAAAATGACGCAGTTTTTTCATCAACCTTTAACAATGTTACCGAGTCACTTTAAAGCATATTATCTACCCACAATAAATACGGTTACTGTCATCGTGCTTTGTTGAACAAATATATGAAAAGATGGACAAAGTGTCTTCATTACAAAAATGTAGAGATCTCCATAGTCCATGTGTAGCTATGTCTACTTGTTTGCCCCTCTGCTTTGTTTATTTTTTTTCCTTCGTTTGTTTGTTTCATAGAGAATGACTTTAAGTGTGTTGCCCTGGAGGAAGACGTTGATGCGATGGACGGAGTTGTAGGAACACTTGCACTTCAACAGATGAAGCCATGGGCATAACAACAAAGGATCCGCAACCCGAGCCCCCTCTACATATAATCAAAAACCAGATATTCAAGAATACTTTAACGATAGTAGTGCTTTCTGAAAACTAAGTCCAGAAAATAAAGAGGAACATTATTGTACCATGAGCCATGCTTCTAAACCCTTATAATCCCCATATACCTGGACTGTCAACTTGTTTACAGTACATTATACAAGTACAACGTTCATGTAACAACATTCCACTGTGGCAGTTCCGTGTGTTGCTGGTCAATAACAAGACGTGGAACTGCCACAGTCGAATTAGATTTAAAGGATTTATCTCAGGAAAGAGTTTTAAGAGCTAAAACCTCAAGTTTGATATTGTCAGGTATTGTAATTGTGTACTGTTATGTGGGCACATGCCTAAAACTGCAATTGATGTTATAGTTTAAAGTACTAGCAAGAATCACAGTTTAATGATTCCAGAAACTTAAATAAAAAATGTCCAATATAAATACTTGTGATAATTTCCAATGTAATAATAACAATGACAACAACGATGCCGATAATCATAATACTAACTATTGTATCCTTGCTTGGGGTAATTGGACAAAAAAAGCAACTGAATTTGAAGTAACATATTACAGCATACATTTTGATGTAGATGGTGTGAAAAACTATGAATTTTAGTTTACAAGGAGGGGAGCTTAAATAACTTTGTTTTGAATCTAATGTAGGTTGACATGACTTGAAAATCTGGACATGTCTTTTTACAAGTTTTGAAGAGGGGCATAACGCTTAGATGACCATGAGTAATGCTAACTCAGAGATTCTCGAGGATTTCTATATATTTATACAAAATGTATACAATGTTATTTTCAAATATTAACATCTTTGTTCCTCAGTTTGGCAGTACTGTTTGATCTGTTATGTACGAATGCTGGAGAAATACAATTAATAACCCTTCAAACAATAAAAGTTTGTACTGGCTTGAATATATTGTCAAAAGAAAAGTAAAATGAGTTTTATTTCCATCCTAGTCTTTTGTTTTAAATTTGCTTTATCAGAAGTCTATCACAGACAGACATTTTATGAGTGAATTGCCGTTTGGTGTGCAACCAGTTCGTCTAATACCCAATTAGTCTATTCCACTAGGGTCTACACCCAGCCCGTCTACTATCCATATGGTCTCATAATCATTTCGTCTACTTATAATTTGGTCTAATGAAAGTAATAATCTCGAATTAGTCTACTACTCATTGGGTCTTTTGTTCATTTAGCCTAATAACCAGTTGGTCTAATTCCCAGTTTGTCTAATGCCCATTTCATCTACCATCCATAAGCTCTAATAATCATTTGATGATTATTATTTATGATTAAATGATTATTAGACCATATGGATAGTGGACAAAATGGGCATTACCACACAAAATAGGAATTAGACCGACTTGAAATAAGATTTAACGAGCAATAGACAAAAAGGGTAGTAGACTTATTGGAGATTAGACCAAATGACTATTAGCCTATAAATGGTCATTAGACCAAATGATATTTGGTAAGTAGACGAAATTATTATCAGACCATATGGATAGTAGACGGGCAGGGTGTTGACCATATGGGAATAGACCAATTGGACAGTAAATAGACTGCGCCATGGTTGTAGACCACACGGCAATAAACCCATTTTACAAAGTCAAAGAGTTTTTCTCAAAAAACATTGCATCGTTATACAAAGTCACATATAATAATCAAATCTGTGAGATACTAACCAGTGCTTAATCATAACATGGGCGCCGCCATCTTGAAAAGAATTTGTTTACAAAAATGACGCCCGCTACGCCCACTGTTAGTGTATGCACGCTGGTCTTACCAGCAGCAAATCTTATGATATTCAAAAATATTTACTCTACTCTTCCATTCGGGCTCAAAGTACCCCACACTGAACAAAATATCGGTCGGTATCGGTCGGCGCGATTTTCTATTTTGGGGGGGGGCAAAAAAGAAAAAGAAAATAGTGCTCACTACCCCCTGAGCGAAATTCAGGCCCCCCCTATTTGAAAATCCCGGATCCGCCCCTGGTACCAGACATAAAGATGTTTAAAATAAAGGCTACTTTTGTGAGTTGGCTGAGGGAAGCTCTCTAAAACAAGTTGGGCGTTGGCAAACGTACAAGACTGTGGAAACATGTGAAGTGCATCACTACGCACATGATTTACATTCTTTATGTTCTCCTCCGGCCGGATGTCGACTGTGCATGTACCCAGTGGCGGATCCAGGGGCCAGGGGGGCCCCTCCCTAGAAAAAAATCAGGTAAAAATACCCTTTTTTTGAAAAATGAAGAAGTTGGGCCCCCTCCCCTGGCGCCCAAGGGGGGGGGGTGTCGGTGGAAAAAAAAAAAACCTTCCCGTAGGGAAAATTTTTTTTTGGGTGCCAAAAAAAAAAAAATTGTGCTCACTACCCCTGACGCCCAAGGAGGGGTGGTGGTGGTGGAAAAAAAAATTACCCTTCCCGGAGGGAAAAAAAATTTTCGGGTGCCAAATTTTTTTTTGTGCTCGCTACCCCCTCCAACTGAGCGAAAAATCGACCGGCACGATTTTCAAATTTTCGCACGAAGTGGGCCCCTTTTTAGGCCCCCTCCCTTGCCGCCGGCTGGATCCGCCCCTGCATGTACCATCGATCAAATTAACTGCTCATTTTACAAATTTGTAATTGCATTTACATATTTACCTCCCCCACAGTGCAATGCAGGCGCGATACCCCCTCTTAAAAAAAGGAAAGGAAAAGGGATGAAAGAATTAGGGCTAAAACACGTGTTAGAAGTGGACCCAGGGCACTCGCTTATCCGTATATAGGCCAAGGCCCCGGTCCAGTTAGCCATGCTCCGAGATTCGGGTCGTTTTCAGGTCAGAAGTAGCCCTATATTCGTGTTTTAGGCCTAGGGCCTATATGAATTAAACAAAAGGCCGATGATCGCTCTACACTAGGGCGTACAAGTTACAACGTTCCAGAGTATGTCAGGGCTCAGTTAGCTTCAGGTTCATCAGTCAAATCATCATGCTGGCCGTAACACAATGTACAGGGGCTCGAGCCCCCCTCCAACGCTTTTTGAAAAAGTTTGTTAAAGAGAAATAGAAATAAACCAACTTAGGCCCCGGCAAAAACTTTTTTTCCTGCAAAATGCGAATCCACTCCGATTTTCAAAAATTATAACATGTTGTAAATAAATCAAAGGTTAAAACTGCCAAATATCACGGGCGTACTTCAATCAGGTGATTTTTAAGAGCGATTTTTGTTTCGGGTATTTCGAGCAAAACATTTATATTGCTGTACGGATGTGACGTATGCTCCTCACAACGAAAGTGCCAGCGGTATACATTCTGACAATAGGCTATTTTCGCAATGTAACCAAATTTAATGCATACGTCTTTGTGAAGTGCCTCTATACAAACTATTTCATTCACCTGATAAGAATAATAGTGTTTCATTATTCTTATCAGGTGAATGAAATAGTTTGTATCGAGGCACTTCACAAAGACGTATGCATTAAATTTGGTTACATTACGAATCTGTGTTGTGAGGACCCTACGTCACAACCGACTCGATCATTAACTTGTTTTTTGCTCATTAAAAAAATTATTAAAAATAAATCTGAGCACCATTTTCCAAAACCAAGATATATTTGGGCTTTTTAGATTTTTGTCTATCTAATCAGCTCAACTTTTCAGTGGAGTGGACTTGTACTTTAAAGCGCGATTTAGCGAACCAATATATATATCAGCAAAAAAGCGCGAAAAAATAGTAAATGCGAGAATTAAAAACACGGAGGCATCGTCAAGCATGTCGGCAAAGCTTCCGAATTCGGCAGTTTGCGGATTCGTAAAATCAGTTCCGTAAAAGCGATCGTAAAATCCTAATTTGTTCAGAAAAATTACGCAATTTTATCGCCAGAATCTGGCTAAAAACACTCCATTCCAGTGGCGGATCAGGGGCCCGGGGCCGGGCCTCCCTAGAAAAAAACAGGTAAAAACGCCCTTTTTTGAAAGTTGGGCCCCTCCTGGCGCCCAAGGGGTGGCGGTGGAAAAAAATCACCCTTCCGTAGGGAAAAATTTTTCGGGTGCCAAAAAAAATTGTGCTCACTACCCTGGCGCCCAATGGGGTGGTGGTGAAAAAAATTAAATTTTCGGGTGCCAAAATTTTTTTTGCTCACTACCCCCACTGAGCGAAAAATCGACCGGCACGATTTTCAAATTTTCGCACGAAGTGGGCCCCTTTTTAGGCCCCCTCCCTTGCCGCCGGCTGGATCCGCCCCTGCTCCATTCAGTTGTACAGGTGCGCAGAAGACGAACTGTCAGTCAAAATTTTGATTTTGATTTCTTTTTCTTTTTCAAACTGCGCATATATGCAACTTCAATATACCGAACAAAATTAGTCTCATGCACATCGTTTATTAGTATCACATAGGGTCGTTACTGTTACACTATATGGACAGATTGGACAGATGTGTAAATCATTGAAATTATAATCAGTATACGAATACAATGTGAAAATGATTCTTCTCCAGCTTCCTGAAACAAACTTTGGAATTTTTGTTGCGTCCTTCGGGACGCGATTACTCACCGCTTTTGCAAAATTTGTGCGCGAGATTTGGTTTTTTGGTAAGGCCGTGACTCAAAAACGCAACTTAGCGCAGTGGCGGATCCAGGGGGGGGCACAGGGGGCACGTGCCCCCAAAAGGAAAGGAGGGGGAAAGAAAAAGGAGAGGAAAAAGAAAAAAGGGAAGAGAGAAAGAAGAAGAAAAGAGGGAGGAAAGAAAAGGGAGAGGAGAAAAAGGAGGGGAAAAGAGAGAGGAGAGAAAAGGCGGAAAAGAAGAAAGGCGGAAAGACGGTGGAGAGAAAAGGGGGAAAAGGAGAATAATAAGAAGGGAAAAGAAAGAAAGGGGGATGATATTATAAGAAGGTTTTTTTTACCGGGTAAGGGGCGGGGGCACGCAATTTTAAGTCGAACATGACTAATACCAAAGATTTTTCTCCTTTATAACTTCTAACTTCTAACTTCTAACTTAGTCTTGAATTAATTTTCCGATATACCTATTCTAAGTGCTCTTTCAGCATGCAGATTGTCCCCGCCATTAATCCTGCCACAGTTGCTGGTTTCATTGTCATATTATTTTCTGTCATCCCTGTGGCCGCGAAGAGTATCCCAGTGGCGGATCTATGGGGGATGGGGGAGGGGTTAGGGGGTTTAACCCCCTTGGGCTGCCAAGTGAAAATGTGAAGTGAATAGAAAAACGCCATTATGTGTCCAGACCCACACAGTATCCGCATCGTCATCGGGTCAAACCCCCCTTAAACTGTTACTTGATTTAAAAAGACGTTATCATGAACTCCTTTTTATGGTCTCCATTGTGTTAGTAGATGCCAGGAAAACATCACTTACGAAGGTTCAAAATAGCAACAACAAAAAATCGCCTCGCCGCTACCCGTCTCGGACTTCGCGGCTCGTGGACGATGTTCCGCATCGTCATTGGGTAGAACCCCCCTTGAACTGTTACTTAAGTGATTTAAAAAGACGTTATCATGCACTGCTTTCTATGGTCTCCATTGTGTTAGTATATAGATGCCAGGAAAACATCACTTACGGGGTTTAAAATAGCAACAACAAAAATCGCCTCGCCGCTACGCGGCTCGGACTTCGACGCTCGTGGACGATGCTCCGCATCGTCATTGGGTCGAACCCCCCTCAAACTGTTACTTGATTTAATAAGATGTTATCATGAAATGCTGTTTACGGTCTCCATTGTGTACTTAGTAGATGCCAGGAAAACATCACTTACGGGGATTCAAAATAGCCACAAAAAAACGCCTCGCCGCTACGCGGCTCGGACCTTGCGGCTCGTGGACGATTCTCCGCATCGTCATTGGGTCGAACCCCCCTGAAACTGTTACTTGATTTAAAAAGACGTTATCATGAACTGCTTTTATGGTCTCCATTGTGTTAGTAGATGCCAGGAAAATATCACTTACGGGGGTTCAAAATAACAACAACAAAAATCGCCTCGCCGCTATGCGGCTCGGACTTCGCGGCTCGTGGACGATGCTCCGCATCGTCATTGGGTCGAACCCCCCTTTAACTGTTACTTGATTTAAAAAGACGTTATCATGCACTGATTTTTATGGTCTCCATTGTGTTAGTATATAGATGCCAGGAAAACATCACTTACGGGGTTCAAAATAGCACCAAAAAATATCGCCTCGCCGCTACGCGGCTCGTGGACAATGCTCTGCATCGTCTTTGGGTCAACCCCCCTTAAACTGTTACTTGATTTAAAAGACGTAATTATCATGCACTGCTTTTTATGGTCTCCATTGTGTCAGTAGATGCCAGGAAAACATCACTTACGGGGTTCAAAATAGCAACAACAAAAATCGCCTCGCCGCTTCGCGGCTCGTGGACGATGCTCCGTGTCGTCATTGGGTCAACCCCTTAGCAAAAAGCTAGATCCCATCATCCGTCCCTGGATCCCTACTCTTTGAGGGGGTAGGAGAAAGCAATTTTACGTCATATTACTCCAGGAAGTGCCTAAAAATGCACCTAATGTGGTTCTAAAATTGCGAATGCTTCCTACTCAGGGAGGGGGTTCTGACCCTCCCAGACCCACCCCGCTTGGTCGCTCCGCTCCCTCGCCGCTGACGCCTCGCTCCATCGTTTTTCATATATTTCACCCCATGCGATTTTGTGCCCCCCCCGGTAAAAAATTCATGGATCCGCCACTGGATGTCATTCCGTCGCTATTGTTATTTTGCTTCGTAATATATTTTTGTAAAATCAAGTTCCTTATTTATCCCCCAATACATTTAATCTCTCATGGCGTTGAACATGTTATATGGACCTATTTCAGAGCTTTCAAACCAACGTCAAACCAATTTCTTTTTGGATATTAATTTAATGTTTATAGCTTCGAATATAAGATTCATAGCAATATAGAGACACTAATTTAACATGAATCCCTCGATATTTCTGCATTGGTATCGAGCGGCTTGAAGCTATCCACTGGTATTAATTTAGGGAGATTTTTTGCCAACTGTAATTTTTTTTTGAAGCACTGTATAATAAAAAAGTGTCACATGGTGAGTCTACACATGACGATCCCTTAACTTCATCCAAATCAAGGTATACAAAGTGCTTTTGACGAAACTAACGGTAACCCACGAGAGTGACCAATACATTTTCTAGTTGCTGAGACAGTGGTTTAATACCATGCATCTTTGATGTTTGATGTTCTAAATCAGTGAACAGAAGAAGGCGAGTACGGTTTCCCATGCGGTAATCGGAAAAAAGAATTCCATTCAAATCTATTAGTAATTAATATGATCTATGGTTACGCTTTTCAGGGAGTTTTGAGATGAAATTGACAGGCATAGTTATAACGAAGTATTTAACTTCTTTAAAAAACCCATCTCACTTGACATGACTGATAGTCGTTTACCATAGGCAAGTTTTAAAGGGGGCAGTCGGCCAGTGCCCCCTGTTAAAACCAATTCGAGCATGCCTACGTGTAAGTTATAACTTATTATTTGTGTATGTAAGTGGGCTTACTTCGAATCATCGGATAATCGCGTCCGGTCGGGTGGTCGCGTTACACGACCTTTTGTGAAACGAAAGCGGGATTAAGATCACGCGACCTTTCGTAGATTTGCAAAAGGGTTTTAACAAAGTGTCGGGTAAATTTGATCAGACCATTTGTAGATGAGAGGGCCGGGTTTATTTTGCACACATTATCCCCGACATTTCGTGAATAAGGGGCATGTCAATTGTTTTCACAAAACGTCGGGTAGCGCGTCCACCCGATCCGACGCGATGACCCGATGATGCGAAGTAAGCCAGCAAGAGGAGCGATATCGACCAAATCTTTCAAAACAGCGTTGATTACTTTTGAAATTATTTCATACTCATAGTGAGGGAGAAAAATAATTTGCGTATCTTTGAATTCATTGTTTCCAATTACTTTCTTTCTTTTTGAGAAAATACCTGCGAAGGTTGCAAAATCTGTCTCCGCCGGGGATCGAACCCGGCCGGGTCTTTGGCTGTGGACGCCAAATTGCCTTATAGCATGATTAGAAAAATTAAATCCAAATAGCTAATTGCTGACAGTTGCGTAGGGTGGTTCCAGTGAACTGATATCGGGGCGGGGCAGCATGCCGTAATTATCAGGTGAAACTTAAGATATGTGATTTCACAAGGCAATCGAATAGAGGGGTTACATGAAGTTGTCATATTGCTCTCGCTTTTACGTTCATTTCCATTTCTCACTTTCCTTTTCTTCTAATTTTCGATTCTCTTTTTCTTTCTTCACCCATCTGACGCTCGGCGACTTTGATACTCTTGATGAAATACTGCATTGCCGTCAACCAATCTGCCGAGTACTGTGTCAGCCGGAACACCGGCACAACTCTCTGGGGGCGGCGTAAAAAAGAACAGCTCGTGCAAATTGGGTGGATGGTATTCACAAGCATGCATGCATGCGAGCTCTGTCGGCGGCAAGAGTGACATGCAGGTTGGTAGTTCGGAAGCGAATGAGCAGGATCAACGTAATGTTTCTCTTTTGAGGAAATGAAGCCTTGCTCATTCGATCTTGTCTTTGTGCCAGTGTGTGGACGATTGTTCCTTAGTGCATACGGTAACGCTCCATGCCACATTTTTGCTTTGAAGATCTGATATAAAACGAACCCTTATCATTTTCAAGGGAACGCCGTAAATTGTAAATTCATCGTTCTTTTTTAAGAAGATTTACGACTAACTCGAACTTACATCCAAATCAAAGTAGGATTTTTGTGCGTCCCTATTTTTTTTTCTTCTTCTGTTTTTTCAGAACAGATGTTGAAAGCGTCAATCATCTTTAAATATATGACATCAGAACCGTCTATTTAGGTTTGTATTTGTAATTTGTTATCATAATATTGTTTGTATTTTTTTCAAACGTTACCTTTATAAATCATATTCTCACAATCATTTCAACTTTACGGTGTATATATATATATATATACCACGATCGCAAAGACTATCGAAAAGTTAACCTACAGCCTCACACTAGAGATACGACCAGACAGCCACTGGTCTGGGGTTAGTTGTCAAAGGTCGCAGACGGATTTTGGTCAGTCATAAAAAATGTTGTCAGTGGTCTCTTGAGCATATTGTTTGGCTGGAGCAGGGAGGTGGGAGTTGGTCGTGGGAGGTTTTGCTTGGTCCTCAAGGGTAGGCTAACAGTTCTCAGACTGATTGCCGACTGATCACCGACTGATCCCCTGTAGTTGCCGATTATAGTCGGGCGATTTGGTTGAGAAATGGTCAGCAGTTGATCTACGAATGATGTACGATCAGTTACAGATTAAATTCCAAATGTTTGCCTAACATCAACCACCAGGAAGGAATTTAATGTACTAGTTTGAAAACTCTATTTTTGCTTATACTGCTGGTTCACAAATTCAATTTCGTTGATGCTTTTTCAATGAAAGAAAAGAGGGGGGTGGGGAATGAAACTTGATTGTTTATACTCTTTCTTAGTCTACTTAGATCATGTTTTTCTGTGATGGTTTCATAAACTATTTTTTCCTGCTGCAGCAGCCTGGTAAAACACCGAATGCCGGTCCGAAAGTTAGATTTAAAAAAAACGCTCCAGATCTCATTCATGTTGTGACATCATCTGTCAATCATTAAAGGTAAAGACCAGTTTTGGAAACACCCCTTTCTCAAAAAAATGAAATGGAAGCTCTCATTAGCACTCATGTGAAAGAATATGTTTTGACTAATACGTGATGATACAAATTTTGCCGGGAAAGTCGGGAAACCGCCTACTAATTGATATATTTGGTAAATTATTATATCTATTGGGACCAAATAGATATCGCGCACGTGGTCGCGTAGTCCCATATACATCTTTTTGTGTACAGTGCTTGTAACTTTACCAAGACTGGGCCAAATTTCTTATCATTTTGATGATTCCAGAACCTTGCAGTACACACCAATACTTATATGCTAGATGATCAACCTTTTCTGATCGATTCCACAACGTTTCTTTCACAATGCAATCACATGACCAGAACTGGTCTTTATCTTTAAAGAGACAGTGGTTTGTAACTTCCCCCAGCTCAGCACATGCTCTCAAAAGAACTGCATTCTTTCATACAATAATTTCACATTACCTTTCTTTTCCTTGTGATGCTACAGCACGTCTGACATAGTATAGTTATATCGACTGCTACGAGAGGACTAGCTGTTTCTATACGCTCAAGGGATAGTTGAATCCCCTGCTATCACCCCTCGGCGCGCCTGTATCCCGCGAGCCAGTATAGAAACAGCTAGTCCTCGAGTATTAAAGCAGTCGATATGACTTTTATATGCCGAATTAAAACAAAAAATCTACCAAGAATTCTTACCTTAGCCTTTTAGTGAGTAAAAATTTGTTAAAACATCACAGAAAATCTGAAACACTGTCTGTTAATCTTCGCTTAAAAATGAGTGCAAGTTTCAATCATTTGGGAATCGCAGACAAAGAGCACTGTATGGTGTCCGTGCTCGCACGTAGACAATTTTAACACGCAAACCAATGGGGATCGCAGTAAACCAATGGGAATCGCAGGATAATGAGAATGGGGGTAGAAACTTTTAACTAGGCCCTGTGGGCTATTGCTATGCCCTGTGAGTTGGGCATGGCTTGAAATCACGACTCCAATTTCGACCAATCAGATGGCTAGATTTCTAAAGTGAGGTATATAACAACTCCTATGTTGGTATTGTATGGTCTATTGTAAACAGGTGGTCAGCTCTGGTGAAGCTACATACCACTGTCTCTTCTTAGCTCACTAATGATTGACAGATGATGTCACAAGATGAATGAGATCCGGAGCATTTTTTTTCTGTGGAGCTTAGTAGGTCTGAAAAAATTATTTTAAAAAATATTTTAAAATCTATGAAATATATTTAGATGTTTGAATAACAGAATATGAGTTGTATGCAGCCCTTTACATCAACAGGAATCAACTTATATTTGGATGTCACCTGACCTTTTAGAGCTGACATTTCATACACTCGCAATTCTAAAGCTCTTTGTAAGTAAGCACTCTGCCATGGACAGTGGCGTAGTTACAGGGGGCACGGAGGCACGTACCCCAAACGGAATGCTGAAAGGGGGGGGGGGAAAAGGGAAAGGAGAACTCAACCATTGTTCTCTCATTTCATGTTTATTTCGTATGTTTATTTCACAAGAGTTGCCAAGGCTGTTAATTGTTTGCTATTTCCTATGTCTCACACTTAATATAGATATGTGTATATTTAATATATATATATATATATTTTTTTGTTTTTTTAATTTTTTGTTTAAACAGGATCTTGCATATTGCACTATGTATAAAGCCACATAAAATTCACAAATGACCTATTAAATCTGAATGCATTACTAGGATGGTCCATTGCCAACCTGAACCCACATATTAATAAAATACAAGTGAAATTCATATGGTGCGCCCAGTACAGGTACAGTAGTCACTAGTCAGTACACCCGTTTCCATTACTATGTTATAAGGGAAGTCCGTCCTGATATTAAGTTGGTCTTTATAGGAGCAGGTAAATGAGAGGAGCAGGTCAGTGAAAGTTCGATTAAAAATAAGATAGTTATGAATTGAGTAATGAGTAATGAATCTAGCTAGCTCCTCTGTACATAAAATTGCACAAACTTTCATTCTCTTCGTTAGTGATGACGGAATAGATCTTTTACCATACAGGAGTTGTATAGAAACATATTTGCAGTAATTGTATTAAGGACTAGTGGAACCCGTGGAAATCCACGGGCACTGAAAGTGTATTGAGATTAGGATGAGTTTGACTGCAACAATTCGATTGGAAAGGCAAGAATAACCCCTATCTGGACTGGAAAATGTGAAGAGTATTGTTGCAAAATCCAATAAATTCATTTTGGTGAATTCTAGATATTTGTGTTTCAAGGTTGCTGAATCATAATAAAAATACATCACATTTATTACATGTACCTTGCATTTATAATACATGTAGTACAAAATATATGTACGAAGGTTGCTTGTTATTGTTCTTTCACTGATGGAGATCCTTGTGTTTACTTTAAATTTACAACCACCACCACCACCAAAACAAAACCAAAAATTATTTGAAGGGATGAATGCCAGCGAAACATGCATCTTTACATGTAAAGTACATGTATGAATGAACAAAAGTCTGAAAGTCAATTTTGAAGAGTTAACATGTACTTTGTGATGTGCTAGGTTCTGATTTCTTTTTTTTTTGGGGGGGGGGGTTGAGTGGGATATGTCCTCTTCATCGTTAGTTACAAAACTGGAATTCAGTTCATCCAAGATACCCTGTATTGTTCCTGAGATGTATCCAGATCAGTCTTTAAGTTCTTCAACTCTTGTTTCAGTGTCCAATTTTCTTGGCTAGAGTTGCATTGGCAATCAAGATTTTAAAGAGTTAACATGTTCTAAGAATAAGAATATTGTTATTGTTGTTGGCATAGTATACAGACCACCGCAATCTCACACTGAGGAATTTATTCTTGGAATTCAAACTATATTGTCTCATCCTATTTTTTTCATCTAAGTCATGCATATTGATGGGAGATTTTAATGCTGATCTTTTAAAACATGATTTATATGCATTTGTAATGGATTTTGTGAGTACTATGGCTTCATTCTCATTACTACCGCTCATAACAAAACCAACAAGAGCAGAAGAAAATTCTAAAACCATCATTGACAATATATTTTGCAACATGCAGCCTTTTCTAGATGCAGGAATTATTCAATCAGATATTTCAGACCACTATCCTATATTTGCTTTTGTTCTTTGACACAGAAACAAGAACCCGGTCCACACCAAAAGAACCAGCGTAAAGTTACCCCAGAAAATGTGAATAATTTTAAAGCTAAACTTGGAAATGTTGATTGGACCATGGTCTTAAGTGAAGAAGACGTAAATATATCTTATGAAAATTGTTTGAATATCTATATTCAACTTTACAATAAAGCTTTCCCGATACAGAGTCTCAAACTCCCAAGTTACAAAAAGACTCCTCGAATGTCCTGGGTCAATTCTACTCTTTTGAAACCAATTAACAGGAAAAATAGGCTGTTTTACATTGTAAATGTAGCCCCACAAATAAAAATCGTTTGAAGTACACAAATTATAAAAATACATTGACAAACCTGCTTCGGAATGCTAAAAAAGAGTATTATTGTAATCAGTTTACTTCCTGTAATAGAGAGATTAAAGGAACACGAAGAACCATAAAGAATATACTTAATAGTTGACCAAATTCACTAAATATCTCTAAATTATTGAATCATGGAACCGCAGCTGACAACAAACAAACTATTGCCGAAATATTTAATGACTTTTTTAACCAATATTGGACCAGATTTGGCTCGATCTATACCAAAGTCGGCAAAATCATTTGATTTTAAAAAAAAATAATCCCAACCCCTCTACACTATTCATGGTACCAACCAATGAACAAGAAATAACTGACATTGTGAAAAGTTTAAGTATCAGAAAGAGCCCAGGTTATGATGATATTTCCAATATGTTACTGAAAAATGTCATTAAAGAAATCATCGTACCTGTAACTCATATTATGAATATGTCAATGTTAAATGGCATAGTACCTGGACAAATGAAGATAGCAAAAGTTATACCAAATTTAAAAAAAGGGTGATTCTCTGGAACTTAGTATTTACAGGCCAATCTCTCTACTCACCACTTTTTCAAAGATTCTTGAAAAATTGATCTACACTCGAACATTTAATTTTTCACACGTCGTGGAATTATGGCGGATTCTCAGTTTGGAGTTCGAGAGAAGCATTCTACGTCTCATGCTATACTATTTTTTATAAATAAAATTGCGTCCGCTTTTGACGACCGCTGTCATACTGTAGGATTATTTTGGATTTTTCCAACGCATTTTATACAATTGATCATAACATTTTGTTTAAAAAGCTTCAGCATTATGGTGTCAGGGGCAAGGCCTTGGAGTGGTACAAAACATACCTCAGTAGTCGAACACAATTTGTTTCATTAAATGGGATTGCATCGAGTGTCGAGCCTGTCACGTGCAGTGTTCCTCAGGGATCTCTCTTAGGGCCCCTACTATTCATAACATACATAAATGAATTCAAGATTGTATCCCGACTATTATCATTTATACTTTACGCAGATGACTCAAGCATATTTATTCTCATCAGAATCCTAAAATTCTTGTTGAAACTGTAAATTTGGAACTTGGGTTTTTTGCGAAAAGACTGTCACTGATCTAGGAAAAAACTAATATCATGTTTTTTTTGCAATTCAGTCTCCGATTTACCTGGATATATCTATTTCAACAATGTCAAAATTAAGAAAGTACAATCGACCAAGTTACTTGGGCTGTTTATTGATGATGGAATGACCTGGAAAATACATACAAATTATTTGTGTTCATTGCTATCAAGAAATGCTGGTGTGATATACAAACTGAAATCTGTGTTCCCATTACATGTATTGCAAATGTTGTACTCCACTTTAATGTTACCCTACTTGAACTATGGTATTCCTAGGATAATTCCTTGAAACTCCAACTGGACAAAATCCAGGGCCCCGTATTACAAAGAGATGATATCAATCGCAACTTATTTGCGATTGATATCAATCGCAACTATGTACATAAGAGATAGGAGACTGCAAACTTGCGATTGATAGGAGGACTTACGATTGATTTGGATCAATCATAACTCTTTGTAAGACGGGGCCCTGGTTGTTCAAAAAAGAGCAATACGTACAATTTGCAATGTACCTATAGGCCTAGGTACTTACTGTACCTGTACTGGGCGCACCATATAAATTTCACTTGTACTTTGATACTAAAGTACTGAGAGTTCAGGATATTTTAAATTTACAATTAGGCTGCCTCATGTTTCAGCTGAATAACAACGAACTTCCCCAGGCACTATCATATTTGTTTAAGAAAATAAATCAAGTTCACGACAATCCTACCCGTTTTCCTATCACCTTCCTAGAACGAGAACACGCTTTGCTCAAAATACCTTAATATAATTATTATACAGGTCCCAAGTTCTGGAATTCTCTCGATTCTGTGATTAAAAAGTCTGTAAGTGTTCATGTATTCAGAAAAAATTGAAATGTCATTATTTGAATACATATTGTCATTCCTATGATTCCTATTTTGTCTCCAAGCAGTATACCTTTGTAACGGTACTTACCCGAGAATGTTTTAAAGAAAAAGAACGCGTACGGAATGCTGTTCAGGTCATGGGCTTAATCAAGATTTCTTCCATGTTCTGTTTAACGGACATTAATTTTTTAACCTTCTTGTTTTTCTTCTTCTGTGTCCCTTTCCGGTGTTGTGAAAGATCTGAATTGCATGAAGAACTGTCTAAGATCATCATTTTTTTTTTATAGAGGTTTAAGTCTTGTGTTCATCCCATTGTAGAACCAAATAATTTCTGGGGAAGAAATACGGACGCCTGGTATTAAGGTATATTAATTTTGTTCATGGATCACTGGTACTGGATGGGTGGTATTTGCGAGCACTTGCTGCGATATTAGACTGATTGTATACAGGCGGGCAGTGGGCGTAGCAGGTTGCAAGCCATCCAGGTTGTATTTGTCAATGGCGCTTGTCATGGGAAATCATATTTTGCAGCCAGACGGCAGGCTTTCACGAAATACGAACCTGGCGAGGCACAGCTTCGGCACCTGAGGTACACGTTCCTCCAAAGGGCGCCTTCCGAGGAGCGGCGGCAAAAAGTTTACGGCGTCGAAACCCCCAAAACCTCCCGCTATTATTATATAGATGCAGGTACAATTATAAATTTTCTTTCGGGAACATTAAAACTTATAATATTGTTTAGTACAGAGCAAATGGGAGGGAAGATCGCAAGATACGTCAAAGACTTGCCAACTTGCGTTTGTTTGATCACAATTTCAAAAATTCACAACTTTCTTTTTTTTAATCAAAATTTGCTCAAATTTTCACTGACCTGTTCCTCACATTTTCTGCTTCTATTAAAACCAACTTAATGTCAGGGTGGACTTCCCCTTTGAATGTCCCCTGGACAGTTCCAAAAGACGCTGAATAGCCTATGCTATTGTTTCTTACCAGTGATGTTTTCTTTAAATACACTGTATGATCGTAAAACCAACCAACCAACCAACATTAAATCTTGGTAAAGACCAAGTAACACTAGATTTGAATTGATTTGATTTATTGATTTCTGCATATTTCATACAATAATAATCAGTAACAATATGAACATTTTATATATAGTGGTAATATTTTTTCGAATCACAACGAATATTAACACAATTTATGAAACAAAATGTTTGGAACGATTGACATGGCAAATGCAGAAGAGCTTCAGCATACGCGTGCGTTTGAAGTGCATGCAGCTCTTTAACTTATGATTACCGGCAAAAATAAACAGGAATTCAATGGCAGAAAATGACAAAAACTGATAAAAACTTAGTTGGTTCAGGAGACAGAGAGAGAGAGAGAGAGGGATATATAGAGGAACAATTGGTATACGGCTACTTCTATTTAAATGCTGAGATATACAAAACAAGTCACATGTCATTCAACTACTGAGTAAATCAGTCTTACTACGTTACAGGTTTTTGTAAGAAAAGGATAATGTAGGTCAATTTACTGCCTCGGTTATTACTAAGTGAAAAACAACGGCATGACAACAATAACTGGTTTACATGATAATACATATTCATTACGGTAACATAGAATTAAAATATCTGTTATGCAACATACATGTACTGTGAAAGAAGAAAAGCTTTGACCAATTTTTTGAAAGAGTACAGTGAAAGCGCAGTACGGGTATCAATGGGAAGAGAATTCCATACATCTGGGCCAGTGTGACGAATGGATTTAAGGGCTAGAACTGTTTTTGGATTGCACAAATGGAAATGAGTAGATTATCTTGTAGGGTAGGAGTGGATATCTTCATATAATTGGAACAAAATAGAAAAATGACACGGGTGCTGTTTTTTATGAAGGCGAAACATGAAAATGGCAGTTTGTAGAAAATTGATATCATTAACTCTTAATGTTTTCAAACTATAGAATACATAAAAATAGTACCACAGAGTCGTTTATTGTCATGAAAATATTCAAATAGCATCGTAGAGACGATGAACATATGAGAATAATAATACAACGTTGTTAATCGTGAGAATTATCACTTTTATCTCCCTCTGCTAAATCAACCGAACAATGGAATCAAAGTGGAATCAACTGTAAAACAAATTATTATGATTCCTGAAAAGAGTTAGAGCAGCAATGGCGAACGAATGCCGAAATTCAGCAACAATCGGGAAATGATAATAAATTCAATAACAGCGACTGATCAAGTGCGCAGATGAATCAACCGCTATATATACAGAATATTATTATTATCATACATCGTGTTTTTCTTGTGGTATTGACCCCAACTTTCACTGAAAGGCAAGTCAATACGGTTAAAGAAAATATCAAATCTAGTTTATTGTGAAGAATTGATAAACAAAACGGACCACATTTTTTCATGTAAACGTTCTATTCTTCCCAATTATAAGTTCATGTTTCGGTAATTATATCGAGTTTTATTGTTTAGTGTTCCATTGTGGCAACTGAAAAACAATTCCTTCGTTATGGAAAAATCAACAAATCATCTTATTATGGATCAATTTTTAAAAATAAGAATTTACTTTCAAAAGAGTAATTAAACATCTACTTTGTGTGGATTCCACTATAATCTGGAGTGGAATAAACTCTAAAACAAAGTGATCCCTAATTATGAGTCCTGAACGAGTTAATTGTCACTCCATCCATGCATATTACAGAGCAGCAGTGGCAAACGATTGTTGCAAAAATTCAGCAAATTTAACAATCGTTGCTAAGATTGTTTTTCCAAAAGATTATACCATGATACATAAGTAAAGCATGGAACGTTGGTAACACATCCAAGTAATACTGCAATAATGAGGTGTGATTGCAACTACTCTATCAGACATGACTATTACCTGAAAACAATCTCCTGGATCTGGATTTGAATCAGGTAAACAGTTGGAACATTCTTGTACAGAGACACGACTATTTCTTTTTCATAATTATCAGTCACTTACATTAATATTTTCCAAAATATTTAATTACTTATAATACGTTTTGTCAGTACTAATAACATTTTTTCCACCTTATCGTGAACGGAAATGGTTCAGATTGGATTGCAATCAAACCGGAAGCTAAAATTACACAAACGTAGATGCTCACATTTATTTTATATTTGTTGTTAAATTATAGATAAATGGTATTCATAAAAATCAAATTGGTATTGGATATGGTGGTCACATCCACCACCAACTTTATGACAAAACGAGCAGATTCTGATAGCTGAGTGTATTAGATAACAAAAATGTATAATGTTGATATTATATGTTATTCTAGATCTGCTTGCTTTATTTATTTTTTTGATTAGTTACATTTCTTTTCTTCCTTTGAGGGGCCCGGGGGTTCAAAGATAACAACCTCTTTAACATTCCGTTACCATGGCAACGGCCTTATTTTGTTACTTGAAATGACTGACGGATGGATGCGTATTCATAGTGTGATTCGTTTTCATCGTCCACTCACCACCTTCTTTATGGCAACCAGACAGATAATCATACCGGAGGGTCCTAGAAAACAGAAAGTCATGATTTAAGATTATGCAAACTTTTTTCATATTAAATAAGTAATTTATGACATGCTACAAAATATAACTGTTATATATAGGCTACATAAGATTCCTTCCTTTGAGGGGCCGGGGTTCAAAGATAACAACCTCTTTAACATTCCGTTACCATGGCAACGGCCTTATTTTGTTACTTGAAATGACTCAAATTCTAATTTAATCAAAAGGACGGCTGAAGTTATTAGATGCTTACTATTTGTTTAATGTTGTTGAAAATCATAGTATTCCCTAAAATTCCAATATTTCGTGATTCGTTTTCATTATATAATAACGATCCAGTGCTCACGTCCACCACCTTCTTTATGGCAACCAGACAGATAATCATACCGGAGGGTCCTAGAAAACAGAAAGTCATGATTTAAGATTATGCAAACTTTTTTCATATTAAATAAGTAATTTATGACATGCTACAAAATATAACTGTTATATATAGGCTACATAAGATTCCTCTGGAGGCAGCGGTGGTCATAGCCCTAGTGGTCACACCCACCACATATACGTTAGGGCCAACAAGCCCATTCTGATAGGGAAGGGTCCTAATTTACACAACAAGTTCATTTCAGATTGTGTCTCAGGTGGTGTGCGCCTTTTCAGTTTTGGGCCAATGGACTTACACTGTTAATATTTGGGAATTGCCATATACGGTACATGTACAGTGTGTTTCCACTAGAAATGCGCATCCTGTAAAAAGACATCAATTCATTGGGGATAACAAAATGACTTATCCATCATATTATCTGAGGTATGGCATACAACATATAATACAATCAAGAAAAACTGTTTCAATGGACAGATTTATGGTGTGTAAAAAACATTGAAATATAATTAGTTCTTAAAACACCATATTCTGAGTAAATCACACTTTTAGGTTTCATTGCACCATACATTACGTGTGTAATATCCAACATTCAAATGTATATTAAACAGATTTATTACTTTAAACTCATAATGAAATTATAACAATTAACATGTATTTATCAGATGAATCATATAATTGGTCAAAAAATAAAAAAACTCATGTTGTCATTCTTTTGACTTTTGAGCCCAAAATGGCATTTTTAATTTAAAAATGCGCATGCTATCCACCCTTATCTTGATATTTTTGCGAGGGTTTTAGCGTGGATACCATGCATTTTTTGGACAATACAATAAATCAAATAAAATCAAGGAATCTTTTTCTAAAGCCTTATTTATGTTTGGCTCGTCTAGTATGATAGGTAAGTTACACTATTATGACAATTATGGACAGGGGTTATGTGAGAGTATTTTTTAATTCGGGTAATCAATATTGCAGCAGAGTTCGGAATTGGTCGGAGTTTATTAGCTGGGAATATAACATTGTATATAGCAAACCATTAGAGTGGTCTAAATGACATGCCACGAGAGCCTCAAAGGTTTCATATGTATTTAGGGTTAAAGGGGAAGTAAAAGGTTACGTCGTTAATAATGTTTTATCTACGTAACATTGCTACGTTAATGAGAATGCGAAATTGTACACACAAGCCAAAAAATCCAAACCAGAATGACCTAAGCATAATATCCAAAAACAAAAATGGTGCATCCAGCCAAAAGCAGACCGAAGAAATTTACAACTTTCTCCCACATCGGGTCGTTTGGGTATTCAATCGCTTTATTCTCTGCCAAAGCCTCGGCTTGCTTCCCCGCCTCCATTCCGGCATCATCGTCCATCTGTGAGCCGCTGATGCCGCAGACAGTGGTCCAAACTTTCCATTTTAGCCCGGTTCGATTCTGATACTCTGTAAGGAAAAAATAATACTTTATAGGTTGCAGTGCTCGTCTTAAAGGTAAAGACCAGTTCTGGTCATGCGATTGCATTGTGAAAGAAACGTTGTGAAATCGATCAGAAATGGTTGATCATCTAGCATATAAGTATTGGTGTGTACTGCAAGGTTCTGGAATCATCAAAATGATAAGACATTTGGCCCAGTCTTGGTAAAGTTACAAGCACTGTACACAGAAAGATCTATATGGGCCTACGCGACACGTGCGTGATATCTATTTGGTCCCAATAGATATAATAATTTACCAAATATATCAATTAGTAGGCGGTTTCCCGGCAAAATTTGTATCATCACGTATTAGTCAAAACATATTCTTTCACATGATTGGTAATAACCGGGGGGTAATAGGAGCTTCCATTTCATTTTTTGAGAGGGGGCGTTTCCAAAACTGGTCTATACCTTTACACGAAAAGGTCATAAAGCATCCTCATAAATGACGGAGTTTCATGCCTTGATGGTTTTTGTGACATGCCGTTTGGATGCAAAATATAATTTTCACTAAGCATTCCTAGTTTCAAAACGACGATGCGACAAAGCTGTTCAGTAAATGACTTCTATTCGGTTATACACTGTATACCCAAACATATGCTACAACTATTAATTTTAAAAGATACATGTCTGGCAATCAAGTACAGACCCATTTCTACAGAGGTCGCATCGAGAGCAAACTTGACCGTCCTGATTTGAACTTGCAACTAATAATGACTTCCGCAATCAAACAAAAATACTGGTGGGGACATCGGGAAGTACAACTTACTGAGGTCAGACTCCTTCTTTTTCTCGTTCCTAACTTCATCGTGTTCCTTTTCCTTTACGTCTTCCTCTACTGACATTGGTTCCCGGGGAAGAGACGAATTTCTAGTCCAATATGTCAACCTGACCAGCTGTTGGGGGAAAAGAAAGTACTAATTTAAAGTCTCATTTGACTTATAAAAATCACATTTGAGTTGGCCTAGCGATAACGTCCGTGGTACGGCCAGTTGTCTTCGCTTACAAACTGAGTCTTATCCGATCAAGGTTCGAAACTGAGTCATGTATTTCGGATGGTTATGTTCAAGATGGGTCGTATACGTACAAAGTCATATGTGATTAATACACGTCTGTACAACCCCAATTACACAAACAAACCAACCTGCGATAGATAGTTACGTCACCGAAAGTTGCTCGCTCCTGATTAGTCAATAATTTCATAAAATTTTCCTCGATAGAAGTTTCCTCGATCACTTCGTACAAATGCTTTTTCTATGTCAAACGTGTTCTTATATATCTCTGAAATTTTCGGATAACCGAGTTGTTTTTTCTTTTCCGATTTGTACAAAATTAACAAATCGGGACAATAATAGCATATTCAAAGAGGTCATCATGGTATCTTGAAGTTAAACTTCGATGGAACTGTTCGGTTTAGAAGTTCACTTCTACAAATTTTACCAAATTTACTTTATTTACTTACTTATTTTTGTCTCATTGTTCCCCGATTTGAAAAAAAATACCAGTTTAATATGTAATGTAAATAAAGATGTATTTATAGTTTTACTGCTTAGTGAAACAGTAAGAAAACAGGGAGTAAAACTCGTTGGGTACACCTCTATGGTGCGGGGGAGAAATAGAGAGAGAGAGAGAGAGACAAGCGGGGATTAGATGGAAAGTTCTGTAAGAAAGATAAGATAGAAACCTTGGTTTGTGGAATGGGTTCGGTCATCAGGCTGATACCGACGACGAGAATGACGGACAAAGCGTAGAGGAATGCCGCGAAGTGCAGGAAATGAAAGTTCTTGAGGATTGCTGGTCGGGTGTCCTCATCCAGACAGCCTGGTATGCCATAGGCGATTTCCATGATCGCTCGGACGACCCCCGCAGAAAAACCAATCGCCAAGCCCCAGAATGCACCCTGCAGATTGAAAAAAAGGTCAAATCTGCTATAGCGACTATCTGTATAGAAAGACCATTTGTGTTTAAATGCCATTTTTTACCCTTGAAAAATTTTCTCCATTGAAACATGTATTAACATGATTAAAGTAAGCTGTCCTTAAAGACCACACCTTCATAAAGACCGTTTTTCTTATCTCCTTTTAGCGGTCTTTATATAAAGGTGCCATAGTATATGGATGAAAATTCATAGCTTACCACTAAAATATAATATATTAAATGAGTTAAGTGTGAGGGGTAATCAAACGAAAAATTAATTGATATTTGTTTAGGGGTGATCACAAAGCACTATTAGAGTGTATTAATAAAGTTGAGGATGTCACATGCGAACTTTGGGGGTTGTACGATACATACTTCGTTGATTTTCTTCTCCTCAATAACTTACCGAATTCTAAATGTCCACCCTGGGCCCCCAAAAAAAAAAAAAAAAAAATATATATATATATATATATATATCAATATCACATTAATGAGCATAAATATGTATGTTTTCCATGCTTTACTTATGTCTCATGGTATAATCTTTAGAAAAAAGATGATATAGAAATCTATAATAATCAAATCAAGGTCACCTTCTCGTTGATTCTCGACCAGAGGACAGATGTCGAGAAGACGGCAAAGACAGGCGGGGAGAGGTAGGCGAGGATGGACTGGACGTAGTACATTATTCCACCAGAACCATACGACATGATGACGGGAAGCCACAGTACCCCTAATAACATGATCACCAAGGTACACAGCCTGTTCTCGGTGATGTCCATGGGAGGTGGTGTGGTGGGGGTGGTCAATATGGAAAAAAGAAAGAAAGAGAATTAAAATTTAAATTCATATAATTCACTTGAAATCAACCCCTGATACGAAAAGATTATCACAAAGCAAAGAAAACCCGAGATATGCTTAATAGGAACGAAAACCTCAACAAAACAATAGAAAAAAAATCAATGCTGTGCATAGTTATGATCATAAAACACTCGACAAAAAGATTGATATATTGTAATACAATTTGTATTCTATGACCCTGTTTTTAGTATATAAAAGTTATGACTGCTTTAATATTCGAGGCATAGTTGTTTTTTGGGCTCTCGAGGAGGTTACATCGTGCTATCACCCCTCGGCACGCCTCGGGGTGATGGCACGATGTAACCTCCCCTTGAGCAATAAAAACAACTATGCCTCTCATAGCAGTCATTATTACTATACCATTACCCTCGTAGTCGGTTAATATTTGCTTAATATATGTGTTGTAAGATACAGATATGACAAAAAGCGTATATGAAAACAATTGCCGCGGTCTACCGTGTCAAGTATGAACGGGCCCTTAAGGGCAATACAATTTCTTGTTTGAGGTTCGGCCATAGGCCCTGTTTCATTAAACTTGTTATCAATATAAAGTTACAATAACTGTTATAAGGTACTTAAATCGTGGCGTCTGATTGGCTGAGTGCAAATTTGCCATAGACATTTAGCATTTTGTTATTGATAACAAGTTTTATGAAATAGGACCCGGGTGTCGGTCTCGCAGGTGTGATTAATGCACTTATACGGAACGAATGTTTACTTTCCAACGATGACCATTTCAAGTTCTGTTGAAGTCGGGCGAAACTTCACCCAGATGTCAAGGACAAACATGGAGCTGGCCGCATTGAAGATGGAAGTCAGAGTGCTGACCAATCCTGCCAACATGGACGCCAACATCAGGCCCTTGGCACCTACAGGACAAGAATAAATAGATATTTATTTTTATTTTTAAACCCTTCCACATAGTTTCTTTTTCATGAAATATCAAACATAAATAAATGTAATTATGTATTCATTTTTATATATAGAGAGAGAGAAATGGGAGTCGAAAATTTGAGAAATAATCATGTAGAGTGACATAATTCGGTTAGCATTAAATTAATTGTTCCTCTTTACTGTCTTCGTTTTAATTGGGAATAGGGGCAAAGGTTGCAATATATACATATATTTATATATTATAATTGATCTCAACAATTAGAAAATATAGATATTATGAGATTTAGAACTGTTATCAACATATTATTTAGAAATTAAGCATATTAGTTTTGGTTCTTTATCCACTGTTTAGTTATATATATATGTTTTTCATATTATACTATGCATTGAACTGTTGTTTTACCAAATATACAAAAATATGATGTCCTATGTCAACTAAGTTCTACAGTAAAATACAAATACATTATCAGGACGTGTCCTCTCCGACCATTACCCGTGGGCATGAGATTGACGACCAGTTTTGCGTAGGCGATGTCCGCACAGCCAGCTGGATTGTTGCAAGCTCGTTCACATATATCCGGTTCCACGCACGCAATCTCATCTAGATTGACATTCAAACATGGTAAACGAAAACATGAAAGGAAAGACTGGTGGTGAAAAGCCTCTCCGTTGGTCGACAATAATAATAATAACTAGAACTGGAATCGCATTAGAACGCCAGGCATGCATTGACGCATGTGTTTCTACATGTCATCCGAAGAGCGTCTCTTGGACTTTTTATTAGAAGTCTGTAGCATCTGTGATAGTGGAGTTAGGTAGGCAGAAAGAAAAGCCTCAAAAAACGGCCCGAAACGGATAAAATGGCGCCTGGACGGTCAAGCATGAGTGATTTCGGACAACGAGGCTAAGTGACCTTGATGGAATGCTAGAGCACAGCGTGCGAAACGAATGGGATTTGGGTGAATGAAAAACTGAAAAACACGTCATGACGCGTGCTGTGGCCTAAATGCCCCAAATAAAATAAAATAAATCTGTAATTTTTAACATTTTAACAGGCATAATTATCCCCAGGAGATATTTTTCACGAATGTGTGTTCGCCTTTTTTCTGATTCAAACATTCCCTTTGCAAATTACACACGAGGCGTTATTGTGATTGCGTCATTACCTGCGCTAATCAAGTCTGTGAATGCAGTAACCCAGTACGCCAGTAATTCAACGCACTCTTTGCACTGTTCAGTTTGCATTCACTTTGGCGACACCAGTCGCTGACGCAGTCCCGCGTCATTGAATGACGCCTCAAACGAAAAAGGAATTTTTTCCAAGTGAAAGGCTAACAATACAATCTACATCGAAATTACTCTCATAATTAAGAATATTTTTAAAACTCCATCTTCTTAATCCCATTTCAATTATTATTAAATCTAGTTGCGGTCCAAGGGTTTCGTTCGCCTCTAGCTACTCACCAGGCCAGAGTGCTCTACTTATCATCCCAGGCCATATCATCAGGTACATGGGTATGAGCTTAAAGAAACCAGTCATGATACACCCCGCTTTGCTGTGAGTTATGTTCTTCGCTGATAGAGTACGTTGCACGATTACCTGAAACAAACAAAAAACAAAAGAGCGAATAAAAACAAAACGTAAACGTCTGTAAAAAAATATAATCAGCCTAAGTTAACATCACAAGGGTACCCAGGGGGAGGATGGGGCGTTTGGGGCTGAAGCCCCTCACGTGCGGACCTCTTCCCCCACCAAAGAGAAAGAAAAGAAAGAAGCAGAATAAGAAAAAAGGAGAATGCTCCTTAGAGACCAATGATTTTAGGACAAGAAGCAGGAGATAATTCGTGGCTAAGCAGTCTTGATTGTACTTCAAATAGAGCATCCAATTCACCTGAGATCGACAGGTACCCTGTTAGAATAAATAGATAAATACACGAACAAATAACTGAATGGAGATCAAAGGCCCAAGGTCACGTGTCTTCTTTGGCCACTAGGTGATTCTCCCGAGAATGCAGACCAGCTAGGTGTAATTAATCCCCATTAGAATGTCTTCTATTTTCTTCAAATACAGTGGGATGCTTTCAATAGACTTCAATGTGAAAGACCCTTTGTATTCCCGCATGCAAGTTACAGGGTCGTCATTCGTCATCTCCACCCTGCTCGAAGGACTTGTTCTTCGTATTTCATTCATCTACCGAGTAAATCCGATGACCCCCACCCCCCTCCCCTCACCCCTCCCCTCCCCTCCCTCCCTCATGATAGCAAAGTCGTTGGGCCAAGGCTACAACACTGGTAGCACTGGTAGTGGGTATTGTGTGAGCCAGAATGATTATGGGTGCATTTGGACTATTCATTGTTCTTTGTGCATTAAAACATACAAGACGAAACAAAACCACAAAGCTCTCCAGGAGCGGTCCTAGAAGAATAATAGGGACTTTTAGATTTGCACGACGAGAACGTGGACTGCTAGCTGTGACATCCTTTTAAGGCAATGTGACGTCCTTTTAAGGCACTGTCAGTGCCCGGCAGTGCCTTACAAGGACGTCACATTGCCTTAAAAGGATGTCCGCGTAGCAGTCCACGTTCTCGTCGTGCAAATCTAAAAGTCCCTAGTGTCTTTGTTCTGGGAAGGGGATCTTTTGTTCACCTGGTTCGTGCACCAGAAGTAGAGTCCCAGTGTGAAGACACCGAAGACGAGCCCAGGCCACGGAAGATCATCGTCCTTGGCATGCCTGAAGATATGCCACGCTTCCTCTTGCGGGATCCCGCAGCTTGTGTTGGCGTAGAGCTGGGTCGTGTTAGGAATAGCAGTCATGTAGAGCAGACGAAGGTTCCCGATGCCACCAATCTCTGCTATTGCTGCATGATGGTCAGAAGCATGGAAAAACTAGTGGGTATATATTTGATACATAGCCGTATCCTTGAAGCAGGTGATTGCTATTTTTAAAAATCTCCTTAGAGGCATTCAGGGACGAATCATTCACAAAGTTGAACACACTTGTAAGAAGTATTTTGATGAAAAAAAACCTTGGGAGACCCTATCTTGATGTTAATCTAGTAGACCAACGAGAAAGACTGAATAAGAAATTTGAATATAAACACATTGGTTTAGATCTTTTAAAAGGGACTTTGTAACATTGTTCTGATGAGAGAAAATGGTGCTAAGGTAGTGACTTCAATGCTAGATGTACAATTAAAGATAATCTGAAAGTTTGAGTGAAAGCGGACCATTATTAATGATAAAAATTGGGATAAACTGATCTGATCGATTCCTGAATTCTCCCAACAATATTATTACAATTAAATTAAATTTTAGGTGAATGTAAATCGTCACAAAGCAATGTATTAGCTCTATATAACATTCCAAACATTTAACTGTTGAAAGATTTTTAAAGCCTGTTTTATGTCTTATTTTCATGGAAAACGGTTGGGAAAATTTAAAAATTGTTTGGGAGAATTTACTGTTAGAGGGTGTCGCATAGTGACGTCTTCAAAGAAATCTTTTTGGTTTGAGAATTCAGGATTTTTCGCATGTTAGAGGGATAGTACTGTAGAAGGAATATAGGCTAATAAGTAACATTTCATACAAATATTACGCAGTTTTTTCATCAACCTTCAATAATGTTACCGGTTCACTTTAAAGAAGCTTTAATGGTACTTGCTGAACCTTTAAAGGTTCGTATGAAACGTACGTTAACAAAAATAATAATAAAAAAAGACAATACGCAGTTCAAGAACCCTTTAAGGAATTGTATCAAAAGCATTTACTCACATATTCCCATGAGAACGAACGCGCCGACTTGCATGATGACGGCCTGGAGGGCGTCAGTGTAGATGACGGCCTTCAGACCTCCAGCCACGGTGTATATGCTTGTCATCAATAGGAGAATGATCACCGACGAGTAGACGTTCCATCCGAGAGCGGTCGAGATAACAACCGTCCCACCATACATCTCACCCTTGTAGAAAACGGAAAAAATAATAAAGCTATTCAGTTGGGTGATTGGTGGTTGATTGAAAGATTGATTGAATGATTTTATTTCCCAGCATAAAAATTAAATAAAAAATCGTAAAGAGAATACCGTATCATAATATGATATTATGACAAAATATATTTCATGGTTTCAGTTTCAGTTTTGTCTTATGTCATAATTATTTCACATTCATATTCATTACATTTATCAAAAGCAATAAACAATACTAATGTAAAGGATTGTTCTTTTAATAGGTGTAAAAGAAAAAAAGTACAATAATATCAGGCCATAAAAGTAGAAATACAGTCGAATTAACATACGGATATAGAAATACGATAGCATGGTATTTTAACTGAAATGAGATAAATAATTTTGAAGTCAAATATGGGGGAATCTAGTAGAAAGCTAAGCTTGTACATTGAAGTTTGTAGCTTGTAGATTCCCTTTTATAAATAAGAGCAGTCTTTTGAGCATGAGCTTATGTTAAAAATAATACAAATTAAAAGAAAAGAAAACAAGAGAGAGGCGAAAATAAGACGAAGGACGAAAATGAAATAAAAGAGCATTACATATCAGGGAGTCATTTGATGAATTACGTAAGTGTTTAAAAGGAACATTTTGAATTTGCGTTGAAGGTATACAGCAAACCGGTATTTATTACATCTGACGGGAGTTCATCCCACACAAGTGGTCCAGTGACTATAATTGTATTGTGTGCGAAAGCGAAAGCGAGAACGTGGAAGGTGATAAGAATGATTTTGACGCGTTGGATAAGAATGAACTGAATAGTTCATAACAAACAAAGAAGACACGGGGTCGGGTAGTTCACGATTTGTGAGTTCAAACATAAATATTCCCAAAGTGAATGACTAGAGTTTTCACGAGTAAAAGAGTGGGAATGTAGGGTTCGATAGCTTGTATTGTTCATTGTTCTAATAGCTCGTTTTTGTATAAGAAAAAGTTGATGGAAGAGGAATTTGGATAGGTTCACCCATTCTGTAGTTCAAATATGGTAATATTAGTGTAGAGTACAAAGTAAGCAAGACATGGGTGGGAATTGGGATTTTAAGTTTGCCGATGACACCTGTATTTCTCGAAATAAGTTTGCTGATATAATCTATGTGTGTTTTGCATGTTATTTTGTTATCGATGTATATCCCTAGGAATTTAGTTGTTTCGACTTGAGTGAGAATTGAGTTGTTTAGTAATAATGGTCCCGGTAAATGTTAAATTGTATTACTGAATATAAGTTTGTCTTGTTTATATTAAGTGACTTGTTGAAAGGATCAAATTTATAACAGAGTTTAGTTCGTGTTTTATTGCATTCAGAAGGATTTGTGGATTTCTATTTGAAAGGAAAATGTTCGAGTCATCAGCAAATAAAAGGAAGGAAAGATTATTATAACAGTTCTGGAAATCGTTGATATAAAGTACAAACAACAACGGGCCAAGTAGAGACCCCGGCGGTACTCCGCATGTAACGCTTTTCATTTGAGATACTGGACTATTGATATAAATATATTTTTGACGTCCAGTAAGGTAATTATTGAATATACTTTCAAGTAAATCAAAAAAAATCATTAGGATTGGCTTGGGGAGGTCTGTCTATTTGTTTTACTATAACAACGTTTCTTTTAAGTAGGATGACAAGTTAAAAAAAAAAAAAGTTTCTGCAAAAATTGACATATGATTAAACTCATTTAAAATTTCGGTTTGGAATTTGTTCGAAATATATATTCCTACACCACCCGCTAGTTGTCTTGATCTTTCATTTCCCGAGTATGTATAATTATCTAACGGGTGTAAAGGGTAATTTCCGTCAATGAGCCATTTCCTGCTTCCCAATATCTACCACCCTCCTTACTCACAGCCAGCATTATAGTGACGGCGACGATGAGGTTGATGATGGAGATGAATGTCTGCAGTCTGTTTCCTCCGAAACGTTTCTTCACATATTGCGGCACCGTCGAGATCTGAAAAAATGGAAGAAGAAAAATATGGCATCTCTTATGGCTCCAGTGGCATACCTACGGGGTGTGGCGTTTGGGGAGCGTGCCTCCGCAAACCGAAAGGCAAAAATGGGGAAAAGAGTGAAAGGGAAAGAGGGGGCGCAACAGGAACAGAATATTAAACGACCCCTCCTCTTCCTCTCCTCACTAGATTGCTCTATCCCCATTTTTATCCTCCTAGTAGAGCCAGCATAACAACACATTGAACTTTCATATCTCAGGAAGAAAAACAAATCATGATCATTAGAAAAAATACAAATCCGATTTTTTTTCTTCAGAAAACTGAAATGTTACACAACATTGAAGAACCAGGAGCAAAATATTGATACATATATGTTAGCTCCGGTGAAAGAAATGATTGTTCATTCCCGTTTTAACGAGATTTCTTTTATAACTAAAGTAATGACAGTCTATGAAAATTAATTCATTCCATTACTTGTGAAAATGCTCCATATAGTATTTCATGTTTTTATTTCTGTCAGCTTTCAAATTGATAGCTCTAATTCCTCTACAGTAAGGAAATAAAAATATTATCATGATACCCACCTCTGAAGCGAAATACACTGGACAGAACACAAAACCGAGGAGAAGTAAGCATATCAATGCCTGTAGTTAAATGAGACCAAAAAGAAAACAAAAACAAAAACATTGCAAATTCATTCCACAACAGCATTACTTTTCATTACTAAGTGTATAATATTGCAAATTTACTGTTTTGTTTGTATAGGCCTTATCGGTAATTTACGACCAACATCTTTTTAATGTCTACGTAACTGCTCGGTTATGTTCTACTATGACTTAGTAAAGAGTTCTTATCAATACACACAATCTAAAAGAATGAAAGTGAATAAGCACAATAAATACACACCAAAATCATCAGGTGTTTAGAAGTAAGACTAAAGTAATTCAGATATTTTGACGTCACATGGTCATACCCAAAATATTTAACGATTGGGTTATACCAGGGTTCGTCATTGTTGTTGAAGAATGTATTATGTATCCCCATTGCTTCATTCATCGTTAAGATAAGAAACCAAAACCAAAATAAAATACCTTCATTTTCAATACGAGAACATCCACTAAACATGTACATGTATATGATTTTTCAACACGATTACAAATATTTTCGAGGAATCAAATATTGTGCTATCCAGTTTCATACTCTTTGCTGGTAGGATTTGTTCTGACTAATAAAGAAGAGGCCGTTGTAACGTTTACATAAATGTAAAGAGGAGAACAGGGGGTGTGTTTCACAAAGATCCTATCCTTATCTCTAAGTTGGACTTAACAATTATGAAAAGCCATTAGCATCTATGAAAATATTTTGTACAAGTTATTTTAAAAGGCATAAAATGTTGATTCAAATCATTCATATTTTCTATTTATCAAGGAGATTTCATGTTCTTGATGTGGAATTGATAAAAAGTCTAAAAGGCTACAACTGGCTTTCTAGATACAAGGAATATTGTAAAAGTTTTTAGGTATCAAGGTCTCCAGGGCACCTCCCTGATAATGTCTAGGTGGACTACCTTGACAATATGCTGCTGGAAAAAAAAATTGAGCGCCATATATAACAACTGTTGGAGACTACTTTTCAACAAAACATAATTTTACCATGCATGAGTGAGGTGTTTTTTTTTGGGGGTTGGGGTTGAGTCCCTCCCCCTAGATGCGCTACTGCGGGCTAAAGTTATGAAGAGACAAGACGACCTTCTTACATAATATTCATAAGCGATGACTGCAATACCGGATATTGCGGCAGTACCCGCCAGTCCGATGAAAACTTGACTTCCGATGTTGGTCATGTAGAGAGAAAGTCCCACCTGTCCCAATGGAAATCAATTGTGATATAAGATTATCCTTGTAGCTACACGAGCACGACAATACTGTACATTATTACATAGCATTTACGAGGATTAAGGGCTGATCAGACCAGACCAGGGCAATGAAGCAATATGCTTCTGGGTTAAAATGTATACTTTCGTTAAGCGCAAACTTGCTTGGTTCATACCAATTATAAAAGAATGAGAGCTCAAAGAGTAAAGTCAGTGGCCCTCCAAATGTAACCGTGGAATTGCCCTTCTGCATACACTATGTCGTTTGTACGTGTGTGTATATATCCTCGAGTATGCAAGCAAAGGGTGTGCATTTGATTGAAAATCTCGTTATCGTTACCTCTATCGTTTAAGTGTGACCAGCCCCGATTCCACCATCTCCGAAAATTTTTTTGTCAAATATATACGTTAGGGCTTATTTGTGTCGTACAACCCAAAGAGCCTGGGCATTATCAGAGGTATTGTGATTTGGTGGATACGTCACCGGACAGTGGATCCTATGGTTCTTGGTTTGTGTCCCGCCGTGGCATTAATGTCCATGGCAAAAAGACAACACACGATCTACATTTGCCACTCTCCATCCAGACGTGGTAAATTGATGCCTGGTAGGATGCTATTCCTTGAACAATTTCAGCGCCTTGAGGCAGCTGAGTCCTGGTTAATTAATTGTTATACTTATTCTGTTTAAATATTAAATTTCCCGAATGAAAGTCTTTCAGACATCAAATTTTCCCCAAACACATGAAATGAAAATTAATTACTTGAATAGGTTTTGATATTACAAGGAAAAGAGACCAACTTTTCACGTTTGTTCTTACCAGCCACCATGGCATGCTACGACCTGCCAGAAAGTAGCCGCTTGTCGAATCTTTGTCACCTGCACATGATGCCTGCAAAATGGAGACAAAATTGACGAAAGACCGAGGGAATTAAAAAAAAAAATCAATTATAGTACCAAGTATTTTAGAAATTATGTATGCGTTATACAAGAGGCTGTTTTGATTAAATGTTTATCCTAGTAATTGGTCTTCACCCCATTTCAGACTAATAAAAACGCAATCGCTTTTAGATAACGTTGAATGGTGATATTTGCGATTCAATAGATTTTCAGTAGATCAAGTTTTAACGATAAAACAGCGAGCGACCCGAACACACACACATGACTCACGCTTCACATTAACATGCCCACTGACTAATACTCGCACCTACCCACATACATCCAAACTACAATGGTCACAACCAATTCTTCACAAGTTTTGAATTGAATCGTTTTTGACCGCAAGGTTCGGATGTCTTAGTCTCCATTCCAAACAATTGCATTCACACAAAATGATGAGAGCAAATTCCTGAACATCATTCATCCTAACCTTGGCAAAGAAAATGTTGGTATACTTTTAGTGGTCAGTCATCCGTGATCGCAATTTGTATTGCAACATGTTAAAGTAAAGACGGCATATTAAATATTACACCGTGAATATAATAAATTTGAGCAAGTTTACATAGTTTCTGAGATATTTGGGCTTGAATACGGTTTCCTTTATATTACCCCGCACTGTTGTTTGAGTTTGATTTGAAGATACTTTGGTTTTTCATATCAAGAGTATAAACAAACATGTATTATCGAAATCTATTTATGCTTACTTTGTTTAATCATAGGTAATAAACGCACCGAAATCTGGCATAAATGATATAAAAAGCAATTAACTGTAGAACAAACGGAGTGCAGGACAAACTCTTATATTTGGTTTAATGGGCTGGTAGAGTTCGAGGTTTTTATAATAATTGTTTTTGTAAGGATAACAAAACGATATTGGGTTCAAATGTCTAAAAGAAATGTTAAAGACAATGACCTTACTTCATAGGAGCACGCAATACTTGAATTAAAGGTGAATATGAAAAGTGCAGAATAAATTATAATTCACAGTGACTGAATTCGCCACTTGAACTCAACTAGGCCATTCTTCCGAATGGGTGGAGATCGTGCACACCCTGTGCGTGCAAACGAATCTGATGACCGAGGTAATATTATCATATAGGAGCTAAAGCCAGGGTAATGCTACCACAGGTCCTTTTGAAGGGTATAGAGACATTATATCATAATGTGATGTGCGCTATACAAGAATGGTATACATGTATCATTATTAGGAATATTTAAAGCCTAAATGCTATATATATATATATATATACATATGACTAGATTAATAAAGCGCTGCATAATTCAGATTATTGTTATGCTTACCGAGGATTTATTTAAGGTTATTTGTTTGATGGAAAAGAATAACTACCAGTTGTTATACCTAGAGTCGTTGTTTTTTCTTGGGGTGGGGGGCACAACCGGCCAGTTCTCCTTCACCTTAAAATCCATTTAGCATACCCTAAGTTAGTCCAGACTCTGCCCGTTATATATATATTTGTTATTCTTCAACGCATCCTACACAGATCACGCGACCCCGAAAATACACTAGTCGAAACAAAAGCAGGGACTGCCTCCGTTGGGGTGTGTTATTTTCTCAGCTGATTGGGCGTAATGGGCTACTTTTGGCGACCAATAAGGATTCCGGCGAAGTTAGAATTCGTGCTATATAGTGTCTTTAAAAATTTTTTTTAAATGAATGTGTAACATGGGTGATAAAGAGAAACAAAATTAGATCAAAGCTTTTACTAGAGTCTCTGATGTGAAAATAAAACATGGCATATCATATTAGAACAAATACCTTATAAACTTATACATTTCAAGCGTTGAAAACGTCTAATTTCAATTTTAAGTTGAGATTATGATACACCCATTTAGAAACATGCACGCAATTCTACGGAGTTTAGTTTAGCAAACGAATAGAATCTGATGTACGTAATTTTTTTAGCTTGTTAAGACTATTGTTAAATGAATAAATTGAGATTGAACTAAACAAAATACTAAATACTTTAGTTTCAAGAGATTTTGGCCGGGTTTTCATAATTAAATCATAGCTTCAATCGAAATCGGCCTTTTAAAGCATAGCGTTTAAAGAAATATTAGTCAAAATAATGACTCAAATTATCAGTTTTTAGATTTAAAGGCATAACAAAGTATTGTATGAAATCTTAGTGAGATATAGACGCTTATCAGACTAGAGGTGAGTAGTTAATCATTACTTCCATTACTTCGCATGCCGTAAATTTTTGTCTGGTTCTTACTGTTTTAGATTGAATTTATTTGGTCTCAAACCGACATAGCAGGGCTTTATTCCCAACGTTTAGCTAGGAAATTGACAAAATGCGTTTTTAAATTCGAAGGCTATTAAAAAACTATCGTATGACATTACTGATAAATAATGTCTTACTCCATTTGAAAGCTGAAACGTTGTTCTTTTCTCTCATATGTCACATGCCGAAAGTTTTTGTCTAGGTCTTACTGTTTTAGGTTGAAGTTGAGACTCAAACCGGCATATCGGACGGCTTATCTGCACATTACATACAAAAATGGCCAAAATATGCTTTTAAGTTCGAAGGCTTTTAAAACTATCGTAAGACATTACAGCTAAATAATGTCTTACACCATTTGAAGCTGAAACCTTGCTCTTTAGCGTCATGTATGTCACAAGCCGAAAGTTTTTGTCTGTGTCTTACTGTTTTAGATTGAAGTTGAGGCTCAAACGGGCTTAAATGGGCTCTTATCAGCACATTTATCTAGGAAATATACAAAATGTGTTTTTATTTTTGAAAGCTTTTAACACTTCCCTATGACATTTTAACGAAATAATGCCGATATTTAATGAAAGTTTAATGGATGATTTCAGTCTTGTGCTCTACGTTCATAATCGTCACATGCTCAAAATTGTCTGGGTCTTCCTTTATAATATGTCTTTTTATTATGTTATATCAAGCGTACTGTTAGGTACCCAAGAAAGCAATTAACGTCACTCCATCTACAAAGGACTTGATCGTGATCAGTCTTGAGATTCGTAACGTTCAATCGTAATAGAGGCTATACTTGAAAATGTCCAATTTCAGTTTTTCAATGAGGCTTGCGACACTACAAAATGCTGGGCCGGAGATGTAAGGTTACGAGTCTCATGCAAATCTAGGCAGGAGCAATCGTCATCCCAGACATTTTTAAAGGTCGTAATGAAATCGCATTGTCGATCAAAACATAAGCTGAGACTCTACAGATTTTGATTTTAAATTGCTTTAAAATGCAAACCGAGCGGTGTTTTTTTATTTTTTATAAAACCTTTATTCAGATACAAATCACGGATGACATCATGCATAATTATTTACAACAAGCGAATCATCACTTAATTCATCCATTTAGTCATGAAATAAAATCAGTCTGAAATATCATAAAACAAGGGCTAATGCTCATGTCCTCAAAGTGTAATGAAGTGTGGTGAATGCATTTTTTCGCTCGCTTCGCTTGGTCTTAATCAAATATAAGTGTATGGAATATCACTGTTACCATGCTAACTACGTGCAAATATTTCAAACTGCATTTTGCCCTTCTCCTGGTTAAGCGTGGGGATTAGAGCCCCTCTTTGCCGGTTTAAGCCTGAACTTCAATCTCAATAAGTTAGACCCAGACAGCAACAAAATTTGGCATGTGACATATATGAGAGAAAGGAACAACATTTCAGCTTTAAAATGGTGTCAGACATTATTTAGATGTCATGTCAGAGATAGTTTGAAAAGCCTTCGAATTTAAAAAGCATTTTGCCATATCCTATTTTGACGTGGGGATTTGAGCCCTGTATGCCGGTTGAAGCTTCAATTTCAATCTAAAACAAAAAGACCCAGATAATTAAAAAAATCAGAATAAGACATATATAAGAGAAAAGACCAATGTTTCAGCTTTAAAATGGTGTCAGATAGCTGTAGGCCTAAAATCCGACGATAATTTAAACAACCCTCGAATTTAAAATGCATTTTGCCATTTCCTATAGTTAAACGTGGGGATTTGAGCCCCTTTATGCAGGTTTGAGCCTCAACTTCAGTCTAAAACAAAAAGACCCAGACAAAAACTGTCAGAATAAGACATATTGAGAAAAAAGACCAATGTTTGAGCTTTAAAATGGTGTAAACATGGTGCCAGACGATAGTTTTAAAAGCCTTCGAATTTAAAACACATTTTGCCCATTTCCCACTTAAACGTTGGGATTGGAGACCCTGTATGCCGGTTGAAGCTTCAATTTCAATCTAAAACAAAAAAGACCAAGATAATAAAAAAAAAAATCAGAATAAGACATATATAAGAGAAAAGACCAACGTTTTAGCTTTAAAATGGTGTCAGATATTATTTAGATGTAATGTCTGGCGATAGTTTTAAAAACCCTCGAACTTAAATCGCATGTTGCCATCTCCTATATAGTTAAACGTGGGGGTTTGAGCCCCTCTATGCCGGTTTGAGCCTCAACTACAGTCTAAAACAAAAAGTAAAGTCAGACGATAGTTTTAAAAAAAAACTCGAATTTAAAACGCATTTTGCCATTTCCTAGTTAAACGTGGGGATTTGAGCCCCTCTATGCCGGTTTGACCCTCAACTTCAATCTAGAACAAAAAGACCCAGATAAAAAAAATCAGAATAAGATATAAATAAAAGAACAGAACAACGTTTGAGCTTTTAAATGGTGTCAGATATTATTTAGCTGTAATGTCCGACGATAGCTCTAAAAGCCCTCGAATCTAAAAACGCGTTTTCCCTTTTCCTAGTTAAAATGGGGATTATATAGAGCCCCTCTATGCCGTTTTGAGCGTCAACTTCAATCTAAAACAAAAAGACACAGATAAAAACTTTTAGAATAAGACATTTATCAGAGAAAATACCAACGTTTCAGCTTTAAAATGGTGTCAGGTAATATTAAGATATGTCCAACGATAGCTCTAAAAGCCCTCGAAACTAAAAACGCATTTTGCCATTTCCTAGTTAAATGTTGGGATTTGAGCCCCTCTATGTCGGTTTGAGCCTCAACTTCGATACATGTGACATCATTAATATGAGAGAAAGGAATAAGGTTCCAGTTTTTAAATGGTGTAAACATGGTGCCAGACGATAGTTTTAAAAGCCTTCGAATTTTGCCCATTTCCTACTTAAACGTTGGGATTGGAGCCCCTGTATGCCGGTTGAAGCTTCAAGTTCAATCTAAAACAAAAAGACCCAGATAATAATTTTAAAAAATCAGAATAAGACATATATAAGAGAAAAGACCAACGTTTCAGCTTTAAAATGGTGTCAGATATTATTTAGATGTAATGTCTGGCAATAGTTTTAAAACCCTCGAACTTAAATCGCATTTTACCATTTCCTAGTTAAACGTGGGGGTTTGAGCCCCTCTATGCCGGTTTGAGCCTCAACTACAGTCTAAAACAAAAAGTAAAGTCAGACGATAGTAGAAAAAAACCTCGAATTTAAAACGCATTTTGCCATTTCCTAGTTAAACGTGGGGATTTGAGCCCCTCTATGCCGTTTTGAGCGTCAACTTCAATCTAAAACAAAAAGACACAGATAAAAACTTTTAGAATAAGACATATATCAGAGAAAAGACCAACGTTTCAGCTTTAAAATGGTGTCAGATATTATTTAGATGTAATGTCCGACGATAGCTCTAAAAGCCCTCGAATCTAAAAACGCATTTTGCCATTTTCTAGTTAAATGTTGGGATTTGAGCCCTCTATGTCGGTTTGAGCCTCAACTTCAATACATGTGACATCATTAATATGAGAGAAAGGAATAAGGTTCCAGTTTTTAAATGGTGTAAGCATGGTGCCAGACGATAGTTTTAAAAGCCTTCGAATTTAAAACACATTTTGCCCATTTCCTACTTAAACGTTGGGATTGGAGCCCCTGTATGCCGGTTGAAGCTTCAAGTTCAATCTAAAACAAAAAAGACCCAGATAATTAAAAAAAAATCAGAATAAGACATATATAAGAGAAAAGACCAACGTTTCAGCTTTAAATTGGTGTCAGATATTATTTAATGTCTGGCGATAGTTTTAAAAACCCTCGAACTTAAATCGCATTTTACCATTTCCTAGTTAAACGTGGGGGTTTGAGCCCCTCTATGCCGGTTTGAGCCTCAACTTCAGTCTAAAACAAAAAGTAAAGTCAGACGATAGTTAAAAAAAAACCTCGAATTTAAAACGCATTTTGCCATTTCCTAGTTAAACGTGTGGATTTGAGCCCCTCTATGCCGGTTTGAGCCTCAACTTCAATACATGTGACATCATTAATATGAGAGAAAGGAATAAGGTTCCAGTTTTTAAATGGTGTAAACATGGTGCCAGACGATAGTTTTAAAAGCCTTCGAATTTAAAACACATTTTGCCCATTTCCTACTTAAACGTTGGGATTGGAGCCCCTGTATGCCGGTTGAAGCTTCAAGTTCAATCTAAAACAAAAAAGACCCAGATAATACCAAAAAAATCAGAATAAGACATATATAAGAGAAAAGACCAACGTTTCAGCTTTAAAATGGTTTCAGATATTATTTAGATGTAATGTCTGACGATAGTTTTAAAAACCCTTGAAATTAAATCGCATTTTACCATTTCCTAGTTAAACGTGGGGGTTTGAGCCCCTCTATGCCGGTTTGAGCCTCAACTACAGTCTAAAACAAAAAGTAAAGTCAGACGATAGTAAAAAAAAACCTCGAATTTAAAACGCATTTTGCCATTTCCTAGTTAAACGTGTGGATTTGAGCCCCTCTATGCCGTTTTGAGCGTCAACTTCAATCTAAAACAAAAAGACACAGATAAAAACTTTTAGAATAAGACATATATCAGAGAAAATACCAACGTTTCAGCTTTAAAATAGTGTCAGGTAATATTAAGATATAATGTCCAACGATAGCTCTAAAAGCCCTCGAATCTAAAAACGCATTTTGCCATTTTCTAGTTAAATGTTGGGATTTGAGCCCTCTATGTCGGTTTGAGCCTCAACTTCGATACATGTGACATCATTAATATGAGAGAAAGGAATAAGGTTCCAGTTTTTAAATGGTGTAAACATGGTGCCAGACGATAGTTTTAAAAGCCTTCGAATTTAAAACACATTTTGCACATTTCCTACTTAAACGTTGGGATTGGAGCCCCTGTATGCCGGTTGAAGCTTCAAGTTCAATCTAAAACAAAAAGACCCAGATAATAATTTTAAAAAATCAGAATAAGACATATATAAGAGAAAAGACCAACGTTTCAGCTTTAAAATGGTGTCAGATATTATTTAGATGTAATGTCTGGCAATAGTTTTAAAAACCCTCGAACTTAAATCGCATTTTACCATTTCCTAGTTAAACGTGGGGGTTTGAGCCCCTCTATGCCGGTTTGAGCCTCAACTACAGTCTAAAACAAAAAGTAAAGTCAGACGATAGTAGAAAAAAACCTCGAATTTAAAACGCATTTTGCCATTTCCTAGTTAAACGTGGGGATTTGAGCCCCTCTATGCCGTTTTGAGCGTCAACTTCAATCTAAAACAAAAAGACACAGATAAAAACTTTTAGAATAAGACATATATCAGAGAAAAGACCAACGTTTCAGCTTTAAAATGGTGTCAGATATTATTTAGATGTAATGTCCGACGATAGCTCTAAAAGCCCTCGAATCTAAAAACGCATTTTGCCATTTTCTAGTTAAATGTTGGGATTTGAGCCCCTCTATGTCGGTTTGAGCCTCAACTTCAATACATGTGACATCATTAATATGAGAGAAAGGAATAAGGTTCCAGTTTTTAAATGGTGTAAGCATGGTGCCAGACGATAGTTTTAAAAGCCTTCGAATTTAAAACACATTTTGCCCATTTCCTACTTAAACGTTGGGATTGGAGCCCCTGTATGCCGGTTGAAGCTTCAAGTTCAATCTAAAACAAAAAAGACCCAGATAATTAAAAAAATCAGAATAAGACATATATAAGAGAAAAGACCAACGTTTCAGCTTTAAATTGGTGTCAGATATTATTTAATGTCTGGCGATAGTTTTAAAACCCTCGAACTTAAATCGCATTTTACCATTTCCTAGTTAAACGTGGGGGTTTGAGCCCCTCTATGCCGGTTTGAGCCTCAACTTCAGTCTAAAACAAAAAGTAAAGTCAGACGATAGTTAAAAAAAAACCTCGAATTTAAAACGCATTTTGCCATTTCCTAGTTAAACGTGTGGATTTGAGCCCCTCTATGCCGGTTTGAGCCTCAACTTCAATACATGTGACATCATTAATATGAGAGAAAGGAATAAGGTTCCAGTTTTTAAATGGTGTAAACATGGTGCCAGACGATAGTTTTAAAAGCCTTCGAATTTAAAACACATTTTGCCCATTTCCTACTTAAACGTTGGGATTGGAGCCCCTGTATGCCGGTTGAAGCTTCAAGTTCAATCTAAAACAAAAAAGACCCAGATAATACCAAAAAAATCAGAATAAGACATATATAAGAGAAAAGACCAACGTTTCAGCTTTAAAATGGTTTCAGATATTATTTAGATGTAATGTCTGACGATAGTTTTAAAAACCCTTGAAATTAAATCGCATTTTACCATTTCCTAGTTAAACGTGGGGGTTTGAGCCCTCTATGCCGGTTTGAGCCTCAACTACAGTCTAAAACAAAAAGTAAAGTCAGACGATAGTAAAAAAAAAAAAATCGAATTTAAAACGCATTTTGCCATTTCCTAGTTAAACGTGTGGGTTTGAGCCCCTCTATGCCGTTTTGAGCGTCAACTTCAATCTAAAACAAAAAGACACAGATAAAAACTTTTAGAATAAGACATATATCAGAGAAAATACCAACGTTTCAGCTTTAAAATAGTGTCAGGTAATATTAAGATATAATGTCCAACGATAGCTCTAAAAGCCCTCGAATCTAAAAACGCATTTTGCCATTTTCTAGTTAAATGTTGGGATTTGAGCCCCTCTATGTCGGTTTGAGCCTCAACTTCGATACATGTGACATCATTAATATGAGAGAAAGGAATAAGGTTCCAGTTTTTAAATGGTGTAAACATGGTGCCAGACGATAGTTTTAAAAGCCTTCGAATTTAAAACACATTTTGCACATTTCCTACTTAAACGTTGGGATTGGAGCCCCTGTATGCCGGTTGAAGCTTCAAGTTCAATCTAAAACAAAAAGACCCAGATAATAATTTTAAAAAATCAGAATAAGACATATATTAGAAAAGACCAACGTTTCAGCTTTAAAATGGTTTCAGATATTATTTAGATGTAATGTCTGACGATAGTTTTAAAAACCCACGAACTTAAATCGCATTTTACCATTTCCTAGTTAAACGTGGGGGTTTGAGCCCCTCTATGCCGGTTTGAGCCTCAACTACAGTCTAAAACAAAAAGTAAAGTCAGACGATAGTAAAAAAACCTCGAATTTAAATCGCATTTTACCATTTCCTAGTTAAACGTGGGGATTTGAGCCCCTCTATGCCGGTTTGAGCCTCAACTTCAATCTAAAACAAAAAGACCCAGATAAAAACTTTTAGAATAAGACATATATCAGAGAAAAGACCAACGTTTCAGCTTTAAAATGGTGTCAGATATTATTTAGATGTAATGTCCGACGATAGCTCTAAAAGCCCTCGAATCTAAAAACGCATTTTGCCATTTTCTAGTTAAATGTTGGGATTTGAGCCCCTCTATGCTGGTTTGAGCCTCAACTTCAATACATGTGACATCATTAATATGAGAGAAAGGAATAAGGTTCCAGTTTTTAAATGGTGTAAGCATGGTGCCAGACGATAGTTTTAAAGGCCTTCGAATTTAAAACACATTTTGCCCATTTCCTACTTAAACGTTGGGATTGGAGCTCCTGTATGCCGGTTGAAGCTTCAAGTTCAATCTAAAACAAAAAAGACCCAGATAATTTAAAAAAATCAGAATAAGACATATATAAGAGAAAAGACCAACGTTTCAGCTTTAAATTGGTGTCAGATATTATTTAATGTCTGGCGATAGTTTTAAAACCCTCGAACTTAAATCGCATTTTACCATTTCCTAGTTAAACGTGGGGGTTTGAGCCCCTCTATGCCGGTTTGAGCCTCAACTACAGTCTAAAACAAAAAGTAAAGTCAGACGATAGTTTAAAAAACCTCGAATTTAAAACGCATTTTGCCATTTCCTAGTTAAACGTGTGGATTTGAGCCCCTCTATGCCGGTTTGAGCCTCAACTTCAATACATGTGACATCATTAATATGAGAGAAAGGAATAAGGTTCCAGTTTTTAAATGGTGTAAACATGGTGCCAGACGATAGTTTTAAAAGCCTTCGAATTTAAAACACATTTTGCCCATTTCCTACTTAAACGTTGGGATTGGAGCCCCTGTATGCCGGTTGAAGCTTCAAGTTCAATCTAAAACAAAAAAGACCCAGATAATACCAAAAAAAATCAGAATAAGACATATATGAGAGAAAAGACCAACGTTTCAGCTTTAAAATGGTTTCAGATATTATTTAGATGTAATGTCTGACGATAGTTTTAAAACCCTTGAAATTAAATCGCATTTTACCATTTCCTAGTTAAACGTGGGGGTTTGAGCCCCTCTATGCCGGTTTGAGCCTCAACTACAGTCTAAAACAAAAAGTAAAGTCAGACGATAGTAAAAAAAAAAAAAAATCGAATTTAAAACGCATTTTGCCATTTCCTAGTTAAACGTGTGGGTTTGAGCCCCTCTATGCCGTTTTGAGCGTCAACTTCAATCTAAAACAAAAAGACACAGATAAAAACTTTTAGAATAAGACATATATCAGAGAAAATACCAACGTTTCAGCTTTAAAATAGTGTCAGGTAATATTAAGATATAATGTCCAACGATAGCTCTAAAAGCCCTCGAATCTAAAAACGCATTTTGCCATTTTCTAGTTAAATGTTGGGATTTGAGCCCCTCTATGTCGGTTTGAGCCTCAACTTCGATACATGTGACATCATTAATATGAGAGAAAGGAATAAGGTTCCAGTTTTTAAATGGTGTAAACATGGTGCCAGACGATAGTTTTAAAAGCCTTCGAATTTAAAACACATTTTGCCCATTTCCTACTTAAATTCAATTCAAAATGGTTTATTTCAAATAAAACTTTCATCGCGGCGTTTAGCCGAATTACAAAAGTTTACAAGCAAAATTAATGACACATAATGTAATATATAACATAACATAACATTGTGTATTGAATCTGACAAATAAATCAGTATAAATACGAGAAATATAGATTATTGCAACATATGGAAACACAAATTAGAAAGAAATCAGAATTAGCATAAAGTAACATAGTTCTGCTGAAATCATGTGAAAGAAAAAGGAATGAAGTAGGCAGTAATGGGGTAAACGGAGCAATTAGTGTATGTGGTGGAGAAAATCGAGAGTAGAACTGAAGAGTGAGGAGAAATGTTTGCAAATACAATGTAAATTATTGAAATTAAGAGGGGGAGAGATTTAAAGAGGAAGAGCAAAGGCTGAGAGGTGGAAAGGCATAGAACAAGCATTAGAAAGCGAAAATGGAAGGAAAAAAGGCATATAGGAGGATAAAGAAGAGAAGGGAAAATAAGAAGATTACGATGAAGAAAAAGAAGAAGGAGAAGAAAGACAAAAAAGAAGAAGAAGAAAGGAAATTAAAAGAGTAAAAGAACAAAATAAAGTGAAAACAAAATATACAAAATATACAACCATGCCTATGGACAAGAGATGGGAGTGAAGAGGGGTGATAAACTATTGTCATGACAGATTCAGTTAATTTCAGTTAAATTCAATTCAATATGGTAAAACTATGGTAAAATTCATTAAACAAATACAATACAAGATTGGTAGGAGTATAAACATAGGCAAAGTCAATGCAATAAAATCAAAGAGTGAAGGAAGAAGAAGAAGGAGAAGGGAAAGAAGAAGAATAGGAAGAAGGAGAAGAAGAAAATAAGTCTAGAAATAAAGAAATTAAGAAATAAAAGGAGGAAAAAAAGGAAAAAAGAGGAAGGAAAGGAAGAAGAAGAAGAAGAAGAAGAAGAAAAGAAGGAGTCAAAGAACAACAAAGCAAAAGCAACCAAAAAGCTGATAAAATTGCCAGGCCTGAAGGATACAAGAAAAGGATGATCGTTCATCGTTTACTTAGGTTCAGTGCACGGATGAGGTACGGAATTGCACTATTTTGCATTCGTTTTGTTTTACATCTCAGTTCAGGGATTTGTGGTTTACGTCTTAGTGTTCTTGAATTATTTTCCGGAGGAAATACTGCTTAAATTGGTCAGTGCAGAGTAGGGTCTTTTGGAAGAACGACAAGCACAAACTTTTTCTTCTATCAGAAAGAGATTCGAGGTTCAATTGATCTAGGACAGTGTCATAAGTTGAGTAACGTGCACCGAGAATCACTCTCAAAACTCTCTTTTGGACTCTTTCTAACCTGGTGATTTGGTTTTGGGTGAGGCCTCCATTCCATACAGGGGCTGCATATTCAATTACAGGCCTTATGTAGCACCTATATATGGTCAACAAGTCATCATAGGGTAGACCATGACGTTTCAATAGTCTAAGCATATGAATCTTACTGTTTGCTCTCTTTATGATATCATTTATGTTTTGTCCCATTTTAAGTCATTCTGAATAATGACTCCTAATATTTTGGTGGATTTAACAGTTGCCAGTACTTGATTTCCGATACAAACTGCAGGATCGATTTGGGGAGACCGTAGGAAACAAACATTCATTTGAGCACATTTTGGGGGGTTCATCTTCATATGATGATGATCACACCAGGTTAGAAGATAGTCCATAGACTTTTGTAAATCAGATGGTTGAGTATAGTTTCTACATTCCACAATTGACAGGTCATCGACATATTTGAAGGTAGTTGGGATTGGAGCCCCTGTATGCCGGTTGAAGCTTCAAGTTCAATCTAAAACAAAAAGACCCAGATAATAATTTTAAAAAATCAGAATAAGACATATAAGAGAAAAGACCAACGTTTCAGCTTTAAAATGGTGTCAGATATTATTTAGATGTAATGTCTGACGATAGTTTTAAAAACCCTCGAACTTAAATCGCATTTTACCATTTCCTAGTTAAACGTGGGGATTTGAGCCCCTCTATGCCGGTTTGAGCCTCAACTTCAATCTAAAACAAAAAGACCCAGATAAAAAAATCAGAATAAGACATAAATAAAAGTACAGAACAAAGTCTGAGCTTTAAAATGCTGTCAGATATTCTTCAGCTGTAATGTCATACAATAGTTTTAAAAGCCTTCGAATTTAAAACGTATTTTGCCACCTCCTATATAGTTAAACGTGGGAGTTTGAACCCCTCTATGCCGGTTTGAGCCTCAACTTCAATCTAAAACAAAAAGACCCAGACAAAAACTGTCCGAATAAGACATATATCAGAGAAAAAAGACCAACGTTCAGCTTTAAAATGGTGTCAGATAAGATTTAGCTGTAAAGTCGTACGATAGTTTTAAAAGCCTTCCAAAAGAACAACTTTCAAACTTTTAAATTGTGTCAGAAATTATTGAGCTGTAGTGTCATACGATAGTTTTAAAAGCCTTCAAATCTAAAAAAAACCCCATTATGCCGATTTTCCTAGTTAAACGTGGGGATTGGAACCCCTGTATGCCGGTTTAAGCTTCAACTTCAATCTAAAACAAAAATGACAATACCAACGTTTCAGCTTTAAAATGGTGTCAGATAAGATTTAGCTGTAAAGTCATACGATAGTTTTAAAAGCCTTCCAAAAGAACAACTTTCAAACTTTTAAATTGTGTCAGAAATTATTGAGCTGTAGTGTCATACGATAGTTTTAAAAGCCTTCAAATCTAAAAAAAAACGCATTATACCCATTTTCCTACTTAAACGTTGGGATTGGAGCCCCTGTATGCCGGTTGAAGCTTCAAGTTCAATCTAAAACAAAAAGACCCAGATAATAATTTTAAAAAATCAGAATAAGACATATAAGAGAAAAGACCAACGTTTCAGCTTTAAAATGGTGTCAGATATTATTTAGATGTAATGTCTGACGATAGTTTTAAAAACCCTCGAACTTAAATCGCATTTTACCATTTCCTAGTTAAACGTGGGGATTTGAGCCCCTCTATGCTGGTTTGAGCCTCAACTTCAATCTAAAACAAAAAGACCCAGATAAAAACTTTTAGAATAAGACATATATCAGAGAAAAGACCAACGTTTCAGCTTTAAAATGGTGTCAGATATTATTTAGATGTAATGTCCGACGATAGCTCTAAAAGCCCTCGAATCTAAAAACGCATTTTGCCATTTTCTAGTTAAATGTTGGGATTTGAGCCCTCTATGTCGGTTTGAGCCTCAACTTCAATACATGTGACATCATTAATATGAGAGAAAGGAATAAGGTTCCAGTTTTTAAATGGTGTAAGCATGGTGCCAGACGATAGTTTTAAAAGCCTTCGAATTTAAAACACATTTTGCCCATTTCCTACTTAAACGTTGGGATTGGAGCCCCTGTATGCCGGTTGAAGCTTCAAGTTCAATCTAAAACAAAAAAGACCCAGATAATTTTTTAAAAAATCAGAATAAGACATATATAAGAGAAAAGACCAACGTTTCAGCTTTAAATTGGTGTCAGATATTATTTAATGTCTGGCGATAGTTTTAAAAACCCTCGAACTTAAATCGCATTTTACCATTTCCTAGTTAAACGTGGGGGTTTGAGCCCCTCTATGCCGGTTTGAGCCTCAACTACAGTCTAAAACAAAAGTAAAGTCAGACGATAGTTTAAAAAAAACCTCGAATTTAAAACGCATTTTGCCATTTCCTAGTTAAACGTGTGGATTTGAGCCCCTCTATGCCGGTTTGAGCCTCAACTTCAATACATGTGACATCATTAATATGACAGAAAGGAATAAGGTTCCAGTTTTTAAATGGTGTAAACATGGTGCCAGACGATAGTTTTAAAAGCCTTCGAATTTAAAACACATTTTGCCCATTTCCTACTTAAACGTTGGGATTGGAGCCCCTGTATGCCGGTTGAAGCTTCAAGTTCAATCTAAAACAAAAAAGGCCCAGATAATTAAAAAAAAAATCAGAATAAGACATATATAAGAGAAAAGACCAACGTTTCAGCTTTAAAATGGTTTCAGATATTATTTAGATGTAATGTCTGACGATAGTTTTAAAAACCCTCGAAATTAAATCGCATTTTACCATTTCCTAGTTAAACGTGGGGGTTTGAGCCCCTCTATGCCGGTTTGAGCCTCAACTTCAATACATGTGACATCATTAATATGAGAGAAAGGAATAAGGTTCCAGTTTTTAAATGGTGTAAACATGGTGCCAGACGATAGTTTTAAAAGCCTTCGAATTTAAAACACATTTTGCCCATTTCCTACTTAAACGTTGGGATTGGAGCCCCTGTATGCCGGTTGAAGCTTCAAGTTCAATCTAAAACAAAAAAGACCCAGATAATTAAAAAAAAAATCAGAATAAGACATATATAAGAGAAAAGACCAACGTTTCAGCTTTAAAATGGTTTCAAATATTATTTAGATGTAATGTCTGACGATAGTTTTAAAAACCCTTGAAATTAAATCGCATTTTACCATTTCCTAGTTAAACGTGGGGGTTTGAGCCCCTCTATGCCGGTTTGAGCCTCAACTACAGTCTAAAACAAAAAGTAAAGTCAGACGATAGTTAAAAAAAACCACGAATTTAAAACGCATTTTGCCATTTCCTAGTTAAACGTGTGGATTTGAGCCCCTCTATGCCGTTTTGAGCGTCAACTTCAATCTAAAACAAAAAGACACAGATAAAAACTTTTAGAATAAGACATATATCAGAGAAAATACCAACGTTTCAGCTTTAAAATAGTGTCAGGTAATATTAAGATATAATGTCCAACGATAGCTCTAAAAGCCCTCGAATCTAAAAACGCATTTTGCCATTTTCTAGTTAAATGTTGGGATTTGAGCCCCTCTATGTCGGTTTGAGCCTCAACTTCGATACATGTGACATCATTAATATGAGAGAAAGGAATAAGGTTCCAGTTTTTAAATGGTGTAAACATGGTGCCAGACGATAGTTTTAAAAGCCTTCGAATTTAAAACACATTTTGCCCATTTCCTACTTAAATTCAATTCAAAATGGTTTATTTCAAATAAAACTTTCATCGCGGCGTTTAGCCGAATTACAAAAGTTTACAAGCAAAATTAATGACACATAATGTAATATATAACATAACATAACATGGTGTATTGAATCTGACAAATAAATCAGTATAAATACGAGAAATATAGATTATTGCAACATATGGAAACACAAATTAGAAAGAAATCAGAATTAGCATAAAGTAACATAGTTCTGCTGAAATCATGTGAAAGAAAAAGGAATGAAGTAGGCAGTAATGGGGTAAACGGAGCAATTAGTGTATGTGGTGGAGAAAATCGAGAGTAGAACTGAAGAGTGAGGAGAAATGTTTGCAAATACAATGTAAATTATTGAAATTAAGAGGGGGAGAGATTTAAAGAGGAAGAGCAAAGGCTGAGAGGTGGAAAGGCATAGAACAAGCATTAGAAAGCGAAAATGGAAGGAAAAAAGGCATATAGGAGGATAAAGAAGAGAAGGGAAAATAAGAAGATTACGATGAAGAAAAAGAAGAAGGAGAAGAAAGACAAAAAAGAAGAAGAAGAAAGGAAATTAAAAGAGTAAAAGAACAAAATAAAGTGAAAACAAAATATACAAAATATACAACCATGCCTATGGACAAGAGATGGGAGTGAAGAGGGGTGATAAACTATTGTCATGACAGATTCAGTTAATTTCAGTTAAATTCAATTCAATATGGTAAAACTATGGTAAAATTCATTAAACAAATACAATACAAGATTGGTAGGAGTATAAACATAGGCAAAGTCAATGCAATAAAATCAAAGAGTGAAGGAAGAAGAAGAAGGAGAAAGGAAAGAAGAAGAATAGGAAGAAGGAGAAGGGAAAGAAGAAGAATAGGAAGAAGGAGAAGGGAAAGAAGAAGAATAGGAAGAAGGAGAAGAAGAAAATAAGTCTAGAAATAAAGAAAATAAGAAATAAAAGGAGGAAAAAAAGGAAAAAAGAGGAAGGAAAGGAAGAAGAAGAAGAAGAAGAAGAAGAAGAAGAAGAAGAAAAAGAAGAAGAAAAAGAAGGGAGTCAAAGAACAACAAAGCAAAAGCAACCAAAAAGCTGATAAAATTGCCAGGCCTGAAGGATACAAGAAAAGGATGATCGTTCATCGTTTACTTAGGTTCAGTGCACGGATGAGGTACGGAATTGCACTATTTTGCATTCGTTTTGTTTTACATCTCAGTTCAGGGATTTGTGGTTTACGTCTTAGTGTTCTTGAATTATTTTCCGGAGGGAAATACTGCTTAAATTGGTCAGTGTAGAGTAGGGTCTTTTGGAAGAACGACAAGCACAAACTTTTTCTTCTATCAGAAAGAGATTCGAGGTTCAATTGATCTAGGACAGTGTCATAAGTTGAGTAACGTGCACCGAGAATCACTCTCAAAACTCTCTTTTGACTCTTTCTAACCTGGTGATTTGGTTTTGGGTGAGGCCTCCATTCCATACAGGGGCTGCATATTCAATTACAGGCCTCATGTAGCACCTATATATGGTCAATAAGTCATCATAGGGTAGACCATGACGTTTCAATAGTCTAAGCATATGAATCTTACTGTTTGCTCTCTTTATGATATCATTTATGTTTTGGTCCCATTTTAAGTCATTCTGAATAATGACTCCTAATATTTTGGTGGATTTAACAGTTGCCAGTACTTGATTTCCGATACAAACTGCAGGATCGATTTGGGGAGACCGTAGGAAACAAACATTCATTTGAGCACATTTTGGGGTTCATCTTCATATGATGATGATCACACCAGGTTAGAAGATAGTCCATAGACTTTTGTAAATCAGATGGTTGAGTACAGTTTCTACATTCCACAATTGACAGGTCATCGACATATTTGAAGGTAGTTGGGATTGGAGCCCCTGTATGCCGGTTGAAGCTTCAAGTTCAATCTAAAACAAAAAGACCCAGATAATAATTTTAAAAAATCAGAATAAGACATATAAGAGAAAAGACCAACGTTTCAGCTTTAAAATGGTGTCAGATATTATTTAGATGTAATGTCTGACGATAGTTTTAAAAACCCTCGAACTTAAATCGCATTTTACCATTTCCTAGTTAAACGTGGGGATTTGAGCCCCTCTATGCCGGTTTGAGCCTCAACTTCAATCTAAAACAAAAAGACCCAGATAAAAAAATCAGAATAAGACATAAATAAAAGTACAGAACAAAGTCTGAGCTTTAAAATGCTGTCAGATATTCTTCAGCTGTAATGTCATACAATAGTTTTAAAAGCCTTCGAATTTAAAACGTATTTTGCCACCTCCTATATAGTTAAACGTGGGAGTTTGAACCCCTCTATGCCGGTTTGAGCCTCAACTTCAATCTAAAACAAAAAGACCCAGACAAAAACTGTCCGAATAAGACATATATCAGAGAAAAAAGACCAACGTTTCAGCTTTAAAATGGTGTCAGATAAGATTTAGCTGTAAAGTCGTACGATAGTTTTAAAAGCCTTCCAAAAGAACAACTTTCAAACTTTTAAATTGTGTCAGAAATTATTGAGCTGTAGTGTCATACGATAGTTTTAAAAGCCTTCAAATCTAAAAAAACGCATTATGCCGATTTTCCTAGTTAAACGTGGGGATTGGAACCCCTGTATGCCGGTTTAAGCTTCAACTTCAATCTAAAACAAAAATGACAATACCAACGTTTCAGCTTTAACATGGTGTCAGATATTATTAAGATGTAATGTCCGACGATAGTTCTAAAAGCCTTCCAAAATAACAATTGTTAAATTTTTAAATTGTGTCAGACATTATTGAGCTGTAATGTCATACGATAGTTTTAAAAGCCTTCAAATCTAAAAACGCATTTTCCCTTTCCTAGTTAAACACGGGGACAAGAGCCCCTCTATTACTTTTTGAGCGTCAACTTCAATCTAAAACAAAAAGACCCAGATAAAAACTTCTAGAATAAGACATATGTGAGAGAAAATACCAACGTTTCAGCTGTAAAATGGTGTCAGATATTATTTAAATGTAATGTCCGACGATAGCATAATTTATATGAGAGGAAGGAAGAAGGTTCCATATTTAAAATGGTGCAAAACATTATTTAGTTGTAATATCAGACGATATTTTTAAAAGCATTCGAATTAAAAATACGCATTTTGCCCATTTCCCAGTTAAAAGTTGCGATTATAGCCCTTGTATGCCGGTTTGAGCCTCAACTTCAATCTAAAACAAAAAAACCCAGATAAAAAACTTTCGGCATGTGACATATATGAGAGAAAAGAACAAGGTTTAAACTTTTAAATTGTGTCAGACATAATTGAGCTGTAATGTCATACGATAGTTTTAAAAGCTTTCGAATAAAAGTCACATTTTGGCAATTTCTGTATGAATTGTACGGATAAGCCGTACGTTATGCCGGTTTGAGCCTCAACTTCACTCTGAAACAATAAGACCCGGATAAAAACTTTCTGAATGTGACATATATAAGAGAACAGACCAACGTTTCAACTTTAAAGTGGTGTTAGATATTATTTAGCTGTAATGTCACACGATAGTTTTAAAAGCCTTCGAATTTAAAACGCATTTTGCCCATTTCCTAGTTAAACGTGGGGATTGGAACCATCTATGTCGTTTTGATCGTCAACTTCAATTAAAGCCCCATCACACCGAACTAGTTTTCACTACGTTCTGGATAATGTTGCCAAACGGGCTCAAACTGTGTGCGAACGGAGTTGAACGTAGTAGCAACTGTTAATGATCTGTTTAAGAATTTCATGGACGGGCTCGGACTGGGTAGGACGGGAGGGTGCTCTAGAACTTTCGGATCATATTAAGTTCAGATCGGGTATATTTGCCATTTCCAAGCAGTCCAAGTCCGTCCGTAGTCAGATTAGACCCGTTCTTAACTAGTTCTACCTCGTTCCTAACACTTCAAAATCATTCTAACTAGTTCGCAACTTGTTCTAACTAGTTTCTAACCCGACCACCCGACAGTAAAGAGCATGTTTAAGCTTTAAAATGATGTAGGTTATTTGCTAGGTCCAATCTCAATCGATAGCTTTAAAGATATTCAAATCTAGTCTTTCACTCCTGTTGCCGTTAACGTCACCCGAGACGCGCAAAACTTCTTTTTCCTTTTCGATGGTACGATTTGGAGACGCTACAGCCCCTATTGTTGGTGGCTAGTCCCCTTCTTATTGGTCGCGGACTTAATGGTCGCCATTTTCAAGGAGCGATTGGGTGTGTGAAACCGAAACAGTCCAGACTACCCCTAAGTACATGATAAACATATTTGCCCTCCCGCCTCCCCCAATTTTTTTCTCTCATATTTATTCGCCTGTACTTGTACTGGTGGGAGGGGGAAAACATACAAAATTTAACCACCAGCTCCTTTACACTCTTAAGTTGACCTTATACAATCATATTAAAATTCAGGCATTTATTTTTGAATACCCCCCAAAAAAAAAAAAAAAAAAAACCTAAGACAAAATAAGTACAATTCACATAAAAATAAAAAAGTACAGACAGAAGAAAAAAATACTCAACAATTCATATTACATGTATATATAGAAACACACATTAACCCCCAGAATATAGCACTCACAAAAAATGTCTAAAGGTCCCATTTTTTGTTCCAAGAGTCAAGTCTATCACGACCCAAGATAATTTTTTTTCTTCAATAGCACAACTTAATTTTAATCGACTAATAAAGTGTTAGAAAATTAGGCAATATCTTATTACATCCGCAGCAAAAGAGATAATATTTGGCATTAAGAATTGCAAAATTAAATTTGTCAAAAGTGGGATCCATGATACCAAAATATACTCAATATATACTCTATTAGTAACAGTGAAACTGCTGTGCAGTTCCTTTTGCAGTATATTTTTGTGCACTTCTGACCAAAAGGAATTTACAATTCTAAAAACCTGAAAAAGACGTTGAAGTGTCTCGTCGTCATTCTTACACAAGGAACAAAGTTTTGAATCAATGAATATAATATCAAAAAGAAATTTATTCAGAGGGAGGTAGCGATGAAGAAATTGAAATTGAAAGTATCGTAATTTAGTGGACAAGGTTGCCTTGAAAGAAAGACGGTAAATAGTAGTCCAATCCAGGTTTGCCTCATTCATGTGCATGGCCCATTTCGTTTCTGACTTAGGAGTCTTAAGAATTAGATTGACACAAAGTTTTTGGATGTATCTACAAACGTTATTAGCTTTACACATATTATCAATTAACTCATTCTGCCAACTGTTGTGAGTCATTCTATCAACAGTGATTTTCGATTTTTTTTTTCAAATAGAGGGAATTGCATGAATCAAAGAAAAATATTCCATAAAATTACATTTTACTCCAGGGTAGTTTACAATGAACTCATTAAAAGTGAGTATGTGACCATTATCACGAAGTAAATCCTTAAAGTATTTAATACCATTGTTATATCAGTTGTGCATATACTGAGTATTGTTGTTTATGTTGATGGAGTTGTTGTTCCAAATAATCTGGTCATGAAAATAATTGTTTCATAAGTAATTGAACACCATAACATGACAGCACTCATAACAAACATATTATTGATTTTACCAATACATTTCTTTCTTTTTCCTTTTCGAAATTGTGTCCCCCTTTTTTTTTTATAAGATCCTGAATCCGCCCATGGTAATGCTATCCTCCGGAAGACCCTGTTACCCACATCTCGATCGTAACGACTTTCGAGAATCAACCTTAGGGCAATCTCAATACCCTATTATGATCTCTATATAAATCGTGGTCATGAAAATGTGTCTTTGTCAGGTTCACACATTTCACAAGGGGGTGGCCAAAAGGACAAGGCTATTGAAATTGCCTTAGGATAATTTTTTTAAAGTTTCGTTTTGCGATCGTGTTTCCTGTAGGATAATTACCAATCGCACGATTATTGCCACCGACCATTCCCATTACGGTAGTTGGAGATGATCGATTAACAGGGGTAGGAGGCCGAGAAGGGCGGATGGGGTGGGGCGGGGGTGGTGGGGGCTGGGTTAGTTTTACCCCCTACCTTTGAAAATACTAATAAGTGAGAAACTCCCTTCCTATATATCGGTAGCGAGGTACATCAAGTATCTCAAGATAATTTACAATAAATCATCGAAATTTGTACCTAGATAATTTTCAATAAATCCTCGAAATGTGTACCTAGATAATTTTTAACAAATCATCAAACTTGGGCAAAAAATTCTCCAGATGTTAACAAAATTATTAATTTCATTTAAAAGGTTTGATTATGAAATTTCGATTTGTTCAAAAATGTACAACACCCGCACAAACCTGGCTATTCACCTGTAAATACAACTAGACAAATTGAGATCTTAGAAATAGATCCTCAGAATTGTTTTACTTATACAAATGTTGTTGTTGTCGTTGTTTTAGTAAGCTTCATAATTATGGCAATCACTCAATTTTGACTTATCACTAACGAATTATGATTTATGTACAATTTGAAGTTACATTATTGAAATCTTCTCCCTTTTTTCTCTTTTTAAAAGTTATCCCTTATTTGTTGTTGTATTTTTGGGGGGTAAGTAGGTTATAGACGTATAAGTTTTCAAAAATAAATGATATCCGATAACCCATAGACATGACCCTTAATGCCAACAATAGCTATGAGTATTAACGGCTTTAGTTCAAGTCTCTAAAAACAAGTTCCTTACCCAGATTCCCAGTGCGAACACCACGACGAAGTTAATACCAATGACGGCGATATCCCATCCTGCAAGGTTGTCCGAAGTCGAATTTCCCATGATGACGAGGAAGACGAGATACTGATACTGATACTGATACTGATACGGATACTGATAGAGGCGTGAACCGCGATGGAGGTCGTTTTCTGGTATGGACTCCACCTATCACCTCAATCTTTCTCCACAAAATAACTTTTTTAACGATGGTTTAAAAATCTCCTTTACTCCTCCCATTGTTTTGTGAAGAGGGTCAAAGATTCAAAGTCTAATTTTCAAGTGTTATTAATGTACCCGTTCTACAGATAAGGTTTATCCTTCTTGTATTACGTTTATTTGCAGACAAAATATATTTATAGTGATGGCACTGGCTGGTACCACTTGTCTTTTTCTCTGTACTGTTGATACTAAAGTCTGTGTTACATTGCATTCTTCTGTAACCCAGGAGAGTGGCCAATTAATGTTCTAATTGCTGAGATAGTGGTTTGGAGGCCATTAATAGATTAATGATACAATGCATCATATATGATGGTTGGTGTTCTAAATCGGTGAACAGAAGAAGGCGAGTACGGTTTCCCATGCTGAAATTGGAAGAAGAATTCCATTAAAATCTATTAGTAATAAAACTGATCTATGGTTACGCTTTCCAGGGAGTTTCGAGATGAAATCGACAGGTAGAGTTATAACGAAGTATTTAACTTAAAAATAAAGGAAGACGAGTTACTGATTGACGTCGAAATCAACGTTCTAGAGGCGTGAACCGAGATGGAGGTCGTTGTCTGGTGTGGATTCCACCAATCACCTCGATCTTTCTCCATAAAATAGCTTTTTTATTCAACGATGGTTTAAATATCTCATTTACTCATCTAATTGTTTTATGGGCGGGTCAAAGATTCAAAATCGAATTGTCAAGTATTATGAATGTACCCGTTCTACAGATAAGGTTAATACTTCTTGTATTATGTTATTTGCAGACAAAATAGATTTATAGTCACGGCACTGGCTGGTATCAATTGTCTTTTTATCTGTTTTGTTGATACTGATATCGGTGTTACATTGCATTCTCCTGGATATTAAATAAATAAAATAATTAAATAGCCCGTCACAAAACCTCGAATTTAAGGAATTTCGCCTCCTTATTCATGTATGTAAATATTACGTCCATTGAGTATTGATTCGGTGATGAGAAGAAGAAAAAAATTCTTTGAATATTAAATTGTCTATATGTCAATATGTTTTAATGAAAAACATAGTCTTATCGTTGACGGATATTCTGTTTCCTAAATTGTATTTATTCAACATGTTTATAACATGTTTATATCCGAACGCAAACCCTCATTTATCCGATGGTCCATTATGCAATTGTTCCAAACGGTTTTCCTTTTTTTTTTTTTTTTTACAAACGTTCATTTTACCTAAGGTTTGTTTATCCGAAGATTCATTAATCCCAAGATCCTTTTTTCCAAAAATGGCATTTGGGTCCGAAATTGCGAAAATGAAAAAAAAAATGGAATTGTAAGGAGCATCCCTCCGTGACAGTGCCTCGCTCTCTGCACCTCCATTCCCGTCTACCCTCACCTCCTCTCTCCCCTCTTTCTCTCCCTTACGTCTACCTCTTAATCTTTCTGCATATATACTCTCTCTCCCTTCCGTCTATCCCTTATTCATTCTGCACCTACTCTATTTATCTGTACTTGTTAAAGGGCAATGTCCGTTTATCGGGATCACGATTTGAAATAAATTTGTTTAATTGATAAATAAAACATTTTAATCTTGTTATGGATAAGAATGATTCATTAAGGCCTATTTAGAATTCTCAATGCTACATCACTCACCGTTCCTGACTACCCTCTCCACCTCTCCCTCTCTCTCTCTCCCTTCCGTCTATCCCTTATTCTTTCTGCACATATTATATCTACCTGTATTTGTTTTAGGTCAATGTCCGTTTATCGGGATCACGATTTGAAATAAATTTGTTTAATTGATAAATAAAATATTTTAATCTCGTGATGGATAAGAATGATTCATTAAGGCCTATTTAGAATTCTCAATGCTACATCACTCACAGGTAGTTTGAGTTTGAGTTTCGTATAATATGTAGAAGATTAAGAAATTATTAAGAAAATACTTACCGTAATATGCGTAGTATGCGATCACACCCGTGAAAAAGAAACTTCTGACAATTTAATCACTATTGCTATCAAATTCCGAAAATAATGAAAATGTTGGGTTTTCAAAAAGTAATATTTCCCCTTTAATTCAAATTAACGTGGTAAAATTTCAAATTATAAAATTGTCATTGTCATCAGATACATCTTTATAATCTCGATAAAGCACAAGATTTGTAAACTTTGTTTTTACAATATTGAAAGGAAAAACAACAACTGTTCCATTAATTCCATTTAAATATATTTGTAATGAATATGATCTATTTGACTCCGTCTGTCAGGGAGTTTTGAGATGAAATTGATAGGTAGAGTTATAACAAAGTATTTAACTTTGGAAAAAGGAAGACGGTATACTGATTGACGTCGAAATCAACGTTCTAGAGGCCGTTTTCTGGTGTGGACTCCACCAATTACCTTAATCTTTCTCCACAAAATATTTTTTTTTTTTACTTCGACGATCGTTTGAATACCTCATTTTCTCATCAATTGTTTTGAGGAGCGGGTCAAAGATTCATAGCCGAATTGTCAAGTACCCGTTCTACAGATAAGGTTTATACTTCTGTGTTATGTTTATTTGAAGAGAATAAAGGTTTATACTCATGGCACTGGCTGGTACCAATTGTCTTTTTATCTGTATTGTTGATACTGATGTCTGTGTTACATTGCATTCTCCTGGATAAATAAAATAAATAAATAAATGGCGAGCTCGTCACAATTAAGCCTCGAATTTAAGGAATTTCGCCTCCTTGTTCGTGTAACGGGCAGAATTCAAAGGGTAAAACTGCATAATGTGTTATCTGATTACGTCACTACGAATACAGGTTCCCCCCAGGGTTGCGTGCTGTCAGCACCATTATTTATCATGTATACAAATGATTGTATCTCGTCAAATAACAATGTCTCAATTGTGAAATATGCCAATGACACGGCTATCATTGGCATGATTCATGGCAATGATGAACGCAAATATCGGGAGGAGTTGTCCATGTTTGGGAATTGGTGTGAAGACAATTTCTTGGTACTTAATATAGCTAAAACGAAAGAGATGACTTTCGATTTTCGTTTAAACAAAGGTCAAGCAAATCCAATCATGCTTAAAGGAGAGGATATACAGAGGGTCGAGAGTTTTAAGTACCTTGGTACAATAATTGACAATGAACTATCATGGAAAGACCAATGCCAATCTCTATATGCAAAGGCTCAACAAAGAATGTACTTTCTACGGAAACTGAATTCGTTCCACGTAGATAGAACCATCCTGAAGTTATTCTACAAGTCAGTAATAGAAAATGTAATGCTTTTCAGTTGTGCGGTCTGGTATGGTGGGTGCAGACAGGAGGATCTTAAGAAATTGCAGAGAATAGCCAATCGTGCTGGCAAGATGACTGGCGAAGTGACAGATTTGAAACAGGAATGCGTTCATACAATTCTGAAACAGGTATCACAGATTTTGGAAAATGGGAACCACCCCCTTTATCCTTGCTATACCCTAATGCGATCGGGAAAGGCCCTATCTCACTGAGTGGCGAATGCTTGCGAACGTAGCGAATTTGGGGTTTCGCCATGGTTCGTAAAAGGTTGCAAATGGTTCGTTAAAGGTTGCAAGAAAGTTCGCAAACAGTTTTCATTGTCGCAAACAGTTTTTCTTGTCGCAAACACTGTCGCAAACATTCGCTCAAATGTTGCTAATTGTCGCTAAATATCGCTAAAAGTCGCTAAATGTCGCAAAGGCGAACCCTGAAAAGTTGGCGAATCCACATTCGCTACGTTCGCAAACATTCGCCGCTCAGTGAGATAGGCCCTGAAGGCGGTACAGATCAATGAAGGCTCGAACTTCACGATTCCTTAATTCCTTTGTTCCGCTTTCCATTCGTAAATACAATGAACAACTCCAGTCAAATTGAATAGGCCTGTATCTTGCCACTTCGCTATTCATCCGCTTCCTTCAACCAATGTACCAATATCACGAGGAAATAAATAAATTAATACCCTATGATATCATATGTTATTCCAAGTTTTATTTAATAATAATAATAAAAGTGATAATAATAATAATGATAATAATGATAATAATAATGATGATGATGATAATAATAATATTAAATAATAATACAAAAGTAATAATAATAATATATCTCCGAATTCTACGCAATCAATCGTACATTCTCAGTTGTTGTAAATCCATTTATTTTCTTTTATTATTCCACGATATAAATCCGTGTTTCCATCTGACTATGCCATTGTAAATTTGCTACTGTGTATTATCTATTTGTGTATTATATTTTGTATTGTATATTGTTCATGTGCTCTATGTAATGCCGACAAACTGAATTTCCAAATGGACCAATAAAATTAATCTGAATCTGAATCTGAATCTGAATCTGTATGTAAATATTAATATCATCTGGTATTCATCTGATTATGAGAAGAAAAAAATGTCTTTGACTCTTAAACTGTCTATATGTCAATTTTTTAAAATGATAAACATAGTCTTATTGTTGTAGGATATTCTTTCTCCTAAAGTGTATTTATTCCACATGTTTATATCCGAACGCGAACGTTCATTTATCCGATGGTCCATTACGCAAATGTTCCAAACATTTTTATTCAAACGTTCATTTTACCCAAGGTTTGTTTATCCGAAGATTCTTTTTTTTCCTCAAAAATAGCATTTGGGTTCGAAATTGCGAAAATGAAAAAAAAAAAACTCTATGGAATTTTCTAAATATATGAAACATCAGAATTTTAACGAGCATCCCTCCGTGACAGTGCCTCGCTCTCTGCACCTCCATTCCCGTCTACCCTCACCTCCTCTCTCCCCTCTTTCTCTCCCTTACGTCTACCCCTTAATCTTTCTGCACATATACTCTCTCTCCCTTCCGTCTATCCCTTATTCATTCTGCACCTACTCTATTTATCTGAACTTGTTAAAGGGCAATGTCCGTTTATCGGGATCACGATTTGAAATAAATTTGTTTAATTGATAAATAAAACATTTTAATCTTGTTATGGATAAGAATGATTCATTAAGGCCTATTTAGAATTCTCAATGCTACATCACTCGCAGGTAGTTTGAGTTTGAGTTTGAGTTTCGTATAATATGTAGAAGATTAACAAATTATTAAGCAACTACTTACTCTAATATGCGTAGTATGCGATCACACCCATAAAAAAGAAACTTCTGACAGTTTAATCATTATTGCCATCATATTCCAAATTTTTTCAAAATGTTGGGTTTTCAAAAAGTAATATTTCCCCTTTAATTCAAATTAATGTGGTAAAATTTCAAATTGTTAAATTTCCATTGTCATCAGATACATTTTTTATAATCTCGATAAAGCACAAGATTTGTAAACTTCGTCTCTACAATATTGAAAGGAAAAAACAACAACTGTCATTACCCACACTTACGACACCGTGGGGTTTTTCACTCTATACACAGAGTTTGGCCAAAGTGGTTTTAGTTGGTCACAACATTGCGTTTAGTCTTTTGTTCGTTGCTTGTCCAACAACGCAGTATTCGAAATACTGCGCCCAACTCGAACTAGGTTGGCCAAATCAAAGATTATTAAAGGTCTTTGGCCAAACTCTCCTAATCAATGGCTCTGGGGGCTTTTATCGAGAGGGCGCCACCCACGCTGCATACTAATTTACAGGCACAAACTCGTTGTGCTTAACAGTGTCTACGCTGCGAGACTATTATTCGGCCTAATGCATAGGCTCTGTGGCAGAGATGCGAACTTCGTACATTGTGAGCAGGGGCGGTGATTTCTTTTCATGACCGGGGAGGGGCCAAATACGAGGGACGAGGGCATAGTGAACGAGAGGGGCGAAGGTGACGGAAGTGACTACCCGCTCACAGGTTTTTGAAGTTTTATGGTATTAAAGATACTATGTCCCTTTGCAGCCAACATCAAATTCTGTAGAACTTTGCAGGAATTATGAATATGTCATGTATGTCCTATCTGTGAAATTTAAACGTTAGCAGTGTCCTAATATTCAAATTATGCAAGGAAACCCGTTAACTTGCTAGACTTCACTGTCAGACACTATTGAGTGACTGACTTCCTTTTTCATCTTTGGTAATAACATACATAAAATGAGCTGTAAAGGGTACATGAGCATTTGTCTACATCAATAACCCACTTCTTGTAATGGCCAAAATTAAACTGATTGAATCTTTGGGCAGCATAAAACGTACGACCATTCGGTACAATGGTCTGAAAAATCAGACTATTACTTACTGGCTCTATAGCTCCTAAGTCGATTCGACAACTAATAGTCGTTATTTTCCCACTTAAAGACATTTTCAAGCCCACTTTTTTAGGGAAGTTCTAAATTAGTATTGTCTTTCAAATGCCGTTGGAATCTAACCTTTTCATTTTTTGGGCCTGCAAATGGGACACAGTACCTTTAAAAGAGCAAGAGGAATATTCATTTTTGTAGCAATGATCTATTTCTATAACTCTTAATATTGTAAATATACAGAAAAAACTGTAAACTATGTCTACGTGATACCAACGGAATACAGATTTTCTATAATATTTAATTGTACATTTTGAACTTTGAAGGATATTATGTGAAGGAGCGTAGGCCCTAGCGACCAAGCGAGAAGATTTTTTTTTTTTTTATAAATCTTAACGCTGGCCTGTTTGCCCTCCAGAGCCTAAAAGTGTCTTGCAGTCTTAAGTCAGTATTTGCTATACATTTTTGTTGTTGCACTTTTTCAAATTTCCCGGGGGGAGGATAATTGAGGAGAGGGGGGGGGGACGTGTCCCCCTGTCCCCCGGGAGCGCCGCCCATGCTTGTGAGTCACCGTCCGGAGACTGTTTATAAGCAGTGGCCTTAGATGAGACGCAAGCTGTCTCTTCAATTTTGATGTGTGTACTGGTCTGGTTATGGGCTTGTTATTATGTTTTTTGTGCAACCATTCAGGCACAGTGTGGTCCCGAAGAAAATAAGGAGGATAATAAAAAGGGTGATAAAATCATGATGCAGGCAAGTTGGGAAAGGGATACCCTTTTTATCAACATGATGATTAATCAGTTATGGGGATCATCTCCATGACTTGTACCTTCCAGTTAATGCTATACAGAAATACATGAAGAAATAGACAAGGGAAGAATTCAAGACAGTCCTTGTACGGCTCTCCCAAGAAAGAAAAGCAAAGATTGCCAAGGTTGGAGCTGTTCTTTGCACTGTTTGCCGTGGGGTTCCTGATAATGACGCCGGTTTCAAAGGCCCTGTCATACCCAAGCCCCAGACTCTAACCAAATAGTAAGTGACAACCATGGGGACGAAAAGTTAAGTCCGGATTAAGAGTAGCTCGGGTTAACTATACAAGTAGACAAATCAGACAAATAGATATGGAAAAATATATAGTATAAGGAAAATTGGACAACTTATAACATAGATAGATTTCTTTTTAAAGACATGATAAACAAGGGAAACTGAGACACTTACGTTTGTTATGAGTTTGATGTCATTCCGTCACTATTATCATTTGCTTTGTAATACGTTTTTGGTAAAATCAAGTTCCCTTTTTATGCCCAATAAATGTATTCTCTCATGCCGTCGACCATGTTATATGAACCTATATCAGAGCTTTCAAACCAACGCTCGATTTCTTTTCAGATATTAATTTAATGTTTATATCTTCGAATATAAGATTCATAGCAATATAGAGACACTAATTTAACATGAATCCTCGATATTTCTCCATTACTAGTATTGGTATCGAGCGGCTTAAAGCTATCCACAGGTATTAAGTTTGGGAGACTTTTTGCCAACTGTAATCTTTTTTTGTAGAAGCACTGTATAATAACAAAGTGTCACGTGGCGACTTTACACATGACGATCCTACAAATACTGTTTACATAAAACAAAATGGCACATTAATTTCAGCCAATTCAACGATTACAAAGTGGTTTTGACGAAACAAACGATAAACCAGGAGAGTGGCCAATTAATTTCCTAGTTGCCGAGAAAGTGGTTTGGAGGCCATTAATAGATTAATGATACCATGCATCTATGATGGTTATTTATTTATTTATTTATTTATTTATTTATTTATTTATTTATTTCTGATATTTAGACAGGGTGACTCATTATCACCAATAATTGTGGTCTTCCATGAGGCCCTGTTAAACATAATAAGAAACAATTGTTTAAAAACAGATATAATAATAAGAAGAACAAAATCATGAACATAAACTCTTAATAGCAACAAAGAATAAGTAAGAACATCATGAACATGTATAAACATATTTACAAAATATTTGGCATCCTCGTAACGAATGAATGGTTTGTTTGTTTTCTTTTGCTTTGCTTTTTGTTCAAGAAAACGTATTAGGGAAAAAGACAGTAGGGATACCAAAATTGTTATATACATATTTACAACAACAATAAAAATATTACAGAACAGTAAATTACTGGATTATATGCAAAATTAATGCATGTAAACTAGTTTATCAATTGAATGTCACTCTTAAATAACAATAAAAATAAAAATATATTTATAACAGATAATAAATTATATGAAATCGTTCTTTCAGTTAGAAAAGCATTATGTCATCCTACATTCAGGGCTAAGAAATAGACAATCAAACATATGACATTACAAATGTCATATCCTTGACAAAGTCAAAAAATTAAAAGCATCAAGTGAAATTTTCCTAGCAATGAGGATGTATATGAATACCACATTTTATCATGTTGTTCTGCAAGCGCATCATTAACCAATCGTTTGATTTTTACAACAGAAATGTGCTGGAAAGCTATAAGGAATTACAATAAAACTTTAGTGAAGACACTAAACAAAATTCCTCTTGTAATTTTATCTTATTGGGAATCGATATTGCAAGATTGTTTGAACATGTATTTAAACGTGTTCACAGAGCTTGCCATTCTCAGTGATCTGTCCAACTGATTCCATGCTATAATTGAAGATACGAGGGGGCCATGTTTAAAGCATTCTGTTTTATACTTTGGCACAGAAAGTAAACCTTCATCTGCCTGCCTCGTATTAGATTGATGGATGTCACTTACTTTAATTAAACTTTCTTGTAAATAGAACGGCGCCAAATTATGTGTGCATTTGTACATCATATTAATACGCTGAAATTCAAAACGTTTCTCAATTGGCATCCATTTTAGATTGCTAATCAATTCACTTCATGGAGTCTCGTAACTTTTGTTTGAAATTATTCTAGCAGCTCGTTTTTGGACTTTCTTGAGTTTATTCGTTTGTGCCTGATACCGATTTGACCACACAAAGGAACAATAATCAAAGTGAGGCAATACGAGTGCATTATACAGCAACTTTAAATATGTTATTGGTAAATAGTCCTTTGCTCGTTTTATTACACTGATATTTCTTTGCGTTACTTTTGTTACTTTGTCAACGTGCTTGGACCAATTCAATTCTTCATCAATTAATATACCAAGACATTTGACGACGTTAACTCTTTTCAGTGCCTTTCCATTTATAGAAACGTTGAAGGTTGTTATTTTGTTTAAATTTGCACGCTTGTTTAGTACAAGGCGGTTTTTATTAACCCATACCATTAATTCTTGCAATGCGAAAGAAAGTTTTTGTTCAACCCCAGCAACCTACTTCCACTTACGATTAAAGTGGTATCGTCTGCATACATATCCACATTACCACCAGATATACAATTTGGTAAAGTATTCACATAGATGGAAAATAATAAAGGACCCAATATAGATCCCTGTGGTACACCCATCAGTACTGTTAATGGATTAGATTTAGCACTTTTAAAGTGAACAGTCTGCTTACGACCTGTTAAATAAGATCTAAACCATTTTACACATTTATGAGAACATCCAATAGCAGTTAATTTTGTTAATAAATGATTGTGATCAACGGTGTCAAATGCCTTACGAAGGTCGATAAAAGCGACACCAGAGATCTTTCTGTTATCAATGTTCCATGATAAATTATTAACAAATTTTATGAGTGCTGTTGTAGAATGCTTTGCTCGAAACCCAGACTGATTAGAGTTCAAGATATTATTATCGACAATGAACTCAGAAAGTTGGTGATGTACAGCCCTCTCTATGATTTTGCTAACAACAGACGAAATAGAAATTGGGCGCTAATTGCTTGGATCAGACATATCACCAGCTTTAAAAATGGGAATTACTCGAGCTGCTTTCCAGCCATTTGGTACACATCCCGTGTTCAAAGATTTGTTTATGATATCGGTAAACAGAAGAAAGGCGCGTACGGTTTCCCATGCTGTAATCGGAAGATGAATTCCATTAACATATATTTGTAATGAATATGATCTATGATTATGATTCCGTCTGTCGGGGAGTTTTGAGATGAAATTGATAGGTAGAGTTAAAACAAAGTATATAACTTTGAAAAAAAGGGAGACGAGAAACTGATTAACGTCGAAATCAACGTTCTAGAGGCGTGAACCGCGATGGAGGTCGTTTTCTGGTATGGACTCCACCTATCACCTCGATCTTTCTCCACAAAATAGCTCAATTACCTCATTTACTCAAGTTGTTTTATGGAGCAGGTCAAAGATTCAAAGTCGAACTGTAAGTATTATGAAAATACCCGTTCTACAGATAAGGTTTATACTTCTTGTATTACGTTTATTTGAAGAGAATACAAATTTATAGTCATGGCACTGGGTGGTACCCATTGTCTTTTTATCTGTGTTGTTGATACTGATGTATGCGTTACATTGCCTTCTCCTGGATAGTAAATAAATAAAATAAATAAATAAATGGCGAGCCGTCACAAAGCCTCGAATTTAAGGAATTCGCCTCCTTATTCGTGTATGTAAATATTAATTTCATTTAGTATTTATTTGATTGTGAGAAGAAAAAAAAATGTCTTTTAATCTTAAACTGTCTATATGTTTATATTTTTCAAATGAAAAACATAGACTTAACGTTGTATGATATTCTTTCTCCTAAAGTGTATTTATTCCACATGTTTATATCCGAACGCGAATGTTCATTTATCCGATGGTCCATTATCAAATGTTCCAACGTTTTTCTTCTTTTTCCAAGCGTTCATTTTACCCAAGGGTTGTTCATCGGAAGATTCATTTATCCGAAGATTCTTTTTTTTCCAAAATGGCATTTGGATTCGAAATTAAGAAAATGAAGAAAACAACAAAAACTCTATGGAATTTTCAAAATTAAGAACCATCAGAATTTTAACGAGCATCCCTCTATGACAGTGCCTCGCTCTGTGCACCTCCGTTCCTGTCTACCCTCTCCTCCTCGCTCCCTCTCTCTCTCCCTTCCGTCTATCCCTTATCCTTTCTGCACATACTCTATCAACCTGTATTTGTCTATGGGCAATGTCCGTTTATCGGGATCATGATATTAAATAAATTTGTTTAATTGATAAATTAAACATTTAATCTCGTTATGGATAAGATTCCTTAAGGCCTATTTAGAATTCTCAATGCTACATCACTCGCAGGTAATTATTGAGTTTCGTATAATATGTAGAAGCTAAGAAATTATTAAGCAACTACTTACTCTAATATGCGTAGTATGCAATCACAACCAT